>VXAU01002357.1:359056-640492 GCA_013399695.1 Formicarius rufipectus | reverse complement strand
TTTTTTTTTTTTCTTTTCCAGCTGAAAATACACATTTCCCCCCACATCTGCAACAACTCTGCTTTTTGCATTCTGGTCCAGTTTTGTTGCCTCTAGCCTCGAGATTGTCCTTTGAATAAGGGGTCCCATCTGTTGTTATCCTGAGCAGCACAGAAATAGAAAATCCTGCAGGCGAATGGAGCATTGCTTTACAGGACAAGGCTGAGCTCTACATCCAATTTAATGCTCAGTTTAAATTCTGTTGGATACACACCTTAGATTTTTGTTTTTCAGGGGCAATGTGCCACGTAAATGAAAATTTATATTTTAGAATTTTTCATTTTCCTTAAAACTGAAACATCTTACTAATAAGTAAACTAGGGGAATGGGCAGGAGAACAGGTTTACTGAGAGAGAGGGGTGACTCCGAGCACATAGTTGCCTATGTTTGTCAGTATATATGTATATATATATGTATTTTTCCCTGGTATTTGACATTTTGTACTATTATATGCAAAACTGAGATCACAAGAAGGCCGTGTTTGTGGACAGAACTGTGTCCAGCCAGGCAGTGAGCTATCCTGTCTTATAAAACCCATCTGCAACTGTTCGGCCTGTGGCCAATTTCAAAGCTTCTTTGAATAAATGTATGTGTATGAAGTACTGTGTAAACAGTTCCTGGGCACAGTAAATAGGAATTACATAGCTTAGTGCCTATTTGATGGCACATCCTAGGAAGAGAAATCACTTATAAAGCAGTAATACATACACTGAGTGAAACCTGTGACCTGGGAGTTAGGCAGAAAAAATTCCTTAACATTCAAAGTCCAGATATTGATCTGAATTTTATAGCCTCCACATCTCTGGTAACAGCAAGAGTGTCTCCATTTGGATACTGTTCACATCTTTCTTTTTTTTTTTATTACACCCGAGTGGGATGTTCACACCATACTGTGCAGTTGAGTCCGTTGCTGAATGGATGTGGATTGGGAAAGACAGCTGACCAGACTGGGACACTGAAGGACTCATGCTTGAGAAGCAATGTCTTTGTCTTCCTTTTTGTTTGCCCAAGCTTGTCTCCAAATAAGAAAGCTTATTTCTTCCACATATCCAGATACCAAAACCTGCAAGAAGCTCCCTTATCCTGTAGCACAGCTGTGCCACCACTGAGTAGTACCATATGCTTTGAGGGGCCTGATTTTCAAAACGAGTACTGATAAAAAGAGGGTTTTGATAGTAAAACCTGAGTGTAATTCTTGAATTCAAGTCCTCCATAGTGACAGGCATTCAAACCCTGGGCATTGGTATATGTTGTTGTAAGAGATAAGCTAGCTGTAAAGTTCAGGTCAGGAACATGACTCTGAATTTCAATGAGTTACAGGGATTGCAAAGCAAACAGTGCTTACTGTACGTACTTCTGAATTCAAATTGAGTCATTCTGTAGGGAAAGGGAAAGCAACAGACTGCCTGTCACTCACCATGTTTCTTCTGAATTGGAATCAAACTTCTCAAACTTCAGAAATAATGCTGTGAAAATCAGCTGCATTTTATGTAGGCTTTGCACCCTGTAAAAATTCACGAGAAATCAAAGGGCAGAGATTTTATCAGATTCATTTTCTGGATTTGAACTTGGCTCAGATCTGAACGTCATTTTAGATGCAAAGTGCCCAAAGCCTACAAATTTGAATCTCTGTTACTCTCGGGTGCCACCAGTGAGGAGTAGACTGTATCATTCCAATAGTATAAAAACTTATTTTGCTATTTTCTTTATTGTCAATTCCGAACCTGGGTTTTATAAAACTGGTTTTATAAAAAAACATGCTGTCAGGAGCATGGTGTACAAATGGTAACAGTGACCATTTATTGTGTTCTCCTCTTGGTCCCACTGACCCTTAGTAACGATTGTGAATGTGAGGAAAAGCTGGTCACCTACATGCTGTTTCATCTTGTGTCATGGAATACCGGCCCCAGTATTTCCAAGCTCATGTGCAGGTGGCAGCAGGAAGGATGGCAGAGGAGAACATGCATGTTTGGTGTACTTGATGTACAGGTGCACCTATGCAAACCTGATCCCTTCTGGTTGTTGGCATTTGATTCTTTCTCACTGCAACTCAGACAGAAACACTGTACCTGAAACTCTGATTTTATGACCAAGAAAAGAGGTTTATAGATCTGTAGAGTAAAAAGGAGAAAATCTGATCTCATTTTTTTGGGTGTTATAATTTCCCCTGTACAATGGAGAGAATTTTCTTCATTCTTCTTGTCTGCAGCATGATCTAGTGTGGCTCTTGTCCACTTCCACTGTATGAGGCGTGACTGGTGCCTGCAGGAAGTATGACAGGGGCGCTGGTTAGCACTGTCACTCCTTTGCAATTCTGTATTCTCAAAGCACAGAAATGGCCTGGCTCTCTTTGCATGGCAGTGCTGTGAAGGTCAGAGCATGTTGTACTGGAAAGAGGCATTCTCCCTCTTGCACAGGATGATAGAAATCCCAGGAGGATTCTAAGCAAGAGTTTATTTGAAAATAGATGAAAGCAAGTAAATTAATCAGACAGCAAAAAGAAAATGATGTTCTGGAAGACTTCAGCAGTCTGAATCATGAGCCAGACCTGCAGCCAGCCAGAGGCAGTGGCAGGCTTGCCAGCATGAATACCGGAGAAGAATGTGGAGCAGCACACTCATATCAATGAACAAGTCACTGCAGCAGACTGGTCTTCAGGTCTTGTGTTTGCAGTCAGTGTTTTGGGAGGGAGGTAAGATGGACGGGCTGTAATTGATGTTCTGCAAATGCTTCCTCAGCAGTTACCATCCATCTGCGAAAGAAGAAATACAGAAAATATGTTTTCTTATTAACAGTGTTCCTCCTCACTAAACCACTCTATATATGGTGCTTTCAGAAAGAAATGGAAATGTGCCAGTTTGGTGCTCCTGAGTGCCTTGAGTTTTTGTGCTGTGCTTTAGGGTGTGTGATCGCCCTAAAAGAGTTGTGATGCCCTTCTCTGTGCCAGGGGCACCAGTGTGCCCTAGTCAGTGATCTCCATTTGGGAAGATCTTTACTACTGAATTGTAAGGCTCAGACTGCCTTTTGCCTCTGCTTAATATTTGTGCTGGTAACTTATGAGCTACAGCCAAGAACGATTAAATTGATCTTTTCACGTGGGAGGGAATACTGTAATATTCTGCCTTTTCTCAGAGAAATAAACAAATCTCTCATCTTGCAGTGTTGTTGCTGAGAGGAGAGGAGACTGTGCTGGAGCCTGCATGTCTTGGAAGTGGGTAAATGGGAATAATATGTAGGAGTTATGTCAAAGAAGGTTTAGAAATATGAGTAGGTATTAGTGTCTCTGTTTTGGCTAACTCAAACATGTTTAACAACTCCTCCCACCAACTGGGAGAAACAATAAAAAAAAAAAAAAAAAAGAAGAATGTGCATTTACATTTTGTAATGAATTTTCTTGGACTCCATTTATTCCTGTTCCAAGTTTACTTTTCATTAGTATCCTCCTGGTCAGAAAGTCTCCCGGAAAGATACATTTGAACTTAATGTAGCGGTTGACCCATGAGAGATGAATTTTAAACTTGCAGTCCTGTGATCTTGCTATGGAAGCATGAAGCCAAGAGTCACACGCAACTATTTAAACATTACAAAAAACCCATCCCATATGACCTGGTGTTATCATTCCTAACTGAAGTAAGTAATTCTTTGCCAAGGGTTTGCTTGGATTTTTTTAACACAAACAATTTTCAATAACACATGCTTTTGATAACATTTCCAACCATTTGTTACCAGGATATGTACAAGCAGAGAGAGGAGGTGATTTACTCATTGAATGAGATGTTTCACATTTTTCACACACTGCAACTTGCACCCAGCTGCAGGCCTCAGTCCAGAGGCTGAGATCAGCTGGCAGCGAGGGCTGGATGCAGAGCTTTTTACTGATCCCTTGGGTGGTGTCACTGATGGATGCCGGATCTTTGGTGGGAGCCATGGCTCTGTAGGGCCACAATCTCACCTTGTCCCTGAAGTTATTAATTTTATAATTTGAAGTAATTAACAACCTTGTTATTTTCCTTTACAAAGATAAATGACATTGCTTTGTATAAGGCCCCGTTTCCCACCAGTTGTCTTCAGCAGCATTTTTCCCAGTGAGGGGAGATCCATGCCCTGAAGGACCAGTTCAAGGGTTCATTGCCATTGAGCTGACAGCTGCTTCCCTTAAAAGGTTACCAGCATGTATTGCTCACTAACACTCCGTCCTGAGCACACCCTGAAAGAACACCCTCACCTAAGCCTTTATAGGGGATCATTCTTCTCTCCCTATCTATTAAAAAGCAGGTGATGTCAGCCTGTCACTCTTTTCTTCCTCCAGGCAAAATCTAGCCACAATGAGCAAATAATAGGTGAGATTTGGAGAGGGGATGCTGATGGTGTTGGAATGCTGGGTGACCCCAGGAACAGGCACTGTCACTGAGTCAGAAGATGACATCAACACACCCACTCCACTGACAGGTTTGCTATCTGCAAAAAAATTGGGCTTAGGCCTGTGCTCCTATTGTGTTACAGTTAATGCTGGCATTCAGTGGCGAGCAGGGCTGCCGTTTGCTAATCTGATAAACGTTGTTTAACGGGATGGATAACAGCAATGTGAATTCTAAAGGGGTGATGCCATGCTCTGGTCTGGAAATGAAAGTGGGCTCAGGTCACAGCAGGAAGTCATCCTCTCTATTCTTTGCTTATCTGGGTGCATGTCCCAGTTGGGGCAGGACAGGACTGCCAATGCTGTGGGTGTCCCTACTGGAACAAAAGAAGCTTCTTGGCTGCCTGGGAATAAAATGTCAAACTGAGTTTTGCCTTCCCTTTTCTTCTGCCACTGCTTCTCTCCAGCTGTGCCTTTCCCTCAGCCTTCAAGAGTACCATTCAAAGCACTGCCAGTAGGTGCAACAAAGTGGTCTAAGGAGAAGAGAAGGATACTTCTGTGTCTTCCATGCAGTGGATCATCAGGGAATTTGCAAGATAGAGTGCAATTCTGCTGGGAATAGTTTCTCAGTGTGTATGTGAGATTGGAAGGATGGGTGCTGGGTGAAGACACCTCTTCCATGGGGCTTCCAGATCTGTCTATGTCTGGCTCTGCAAACATGCAGCATAGCATTCTCCTCCTCTCCTCCCTAACACATTCTTGTCTGCAATAGGTGTGTGGAACTAAACGGTGGCCCTGTCAATGCTGCATGTTATTGTGTACCTTGGGACAGATGGTAATCCTGCAGTAATTTACAAGAGTTTACCACAAAAAGGTTGGTAGTGAGTGTTCTGGGATAAACAGGTTCTGGGTTAGATTTTTCCCTATGTCTGTAGTCCAAATCTCCCACTCTCAGATGATGATAAATATGAGACAGAGATTAAGTGTGAGGCCAATTACTTTTGTGATACAGGGTAGGAGAAGAGAAAAAAGTCAAGAACTGGAGGTTACTGCACTATTAAGATTTCCCTGGGTTATTCATTCTTCCACTACTGATCAATATGTTGCTTTATAATTGCATGAGGCAAAGATGATGTTTTACTCTGCCTTATAAACCAGCCTCCCAGAATTCCTAGATTCATAATTCCTATAATCTGCTATACTCAGCTTATTCACAACTAGGAATCCAGTAGGTTTGATAGGTGGCATAAATCAGCATACCTTTGAGGAAGGTGCCACTTTTTAGAAGGCTAAGCAGGTATTATAATGCCCTTTGCTTTGCCCCCTCTCTCTCTTGTTTTGGCAGTTGCAGAAGTTGTTTCAGTGTCACTGTTTGTTCCACATCATGCATTACAATAGTGCAACAACACCACTCTGTGTAGATTCACAACAGATCCATTTGGAACCATCTTGAATCCCAAAGAAATTTGAAAGCCATCCCTTGAAAACACATGCACAATACTGAATTTTATATAACTCTCTTTTAGACACAGGTAAAAGCTAGTGCCACCACTCTTTCAAAAGAAGTGCTCTCTCCCTAGGAAAAAAATAAATTAATCCAGCCTCTTCCACACAATTATTTCCAGGCCACATAGCAGGAGTGAATGATGTGATATAATAGTTCAGTAGCAGCCCTGAATAGAAGGGTTGCATAACCAGGCACTGTCCTGTGTCAAATCTCAATGGATGTTACTAAAGACAGAGCAATTTTACTCCCAGATAATGTAGGTAGTGTGGATTTTGTGTTGATTACTCGAGCAGTGCATTTCACTGTGGCAAGACTGCTTATTGTAAATGGCTGCATATACACCTGTATACAAGTAATTGCCTTGTAATGATAAGCCAATAACTAGTATAGCTTACTTCAAGTGAGGATACATGAATTTACCTGACTCTGACACTGACTCTAGCAAGTGAGCCCAGATTGTCTAAGTTTAGAGAGCTTAGAAAAATTTATAACTAAAACAGAGGGACAAATCTCCTTCAATTTCTAAACAAATTTTAATTAAGATATGATAAATGGAAGGATAACAGTTCCTAGCTATAATTTACATAGATCTCTATATATGTATTTAAGATAAACAAAAACAACCAGAACGAAACAAGTAAATTAGAAAAAAAAAAATAGAGCAAAAACCCTTCCCTCCCCCAGTCTCTGTCCCTGGCAGGCACGGAGGTATTTCACAGACTGCAGGTGATGAGATGAGTAGCTGGTGCTGGGTTGCCCCCAGGGCGGTTGGTGGATGGGAAGAAAAAGCTTTGGCGTGTCCCTCCAAAGAGCAGTGCAAATCCTCTGCTGGTGAGAGTGATGGTTACAGTCTGGTGGCAGTCTCAGTCTGCTCGTGGCTCTGGTCCTCATCTAAAGAGAGCTCCCAGGCCCAAAAATTCTCTGCTTATATTCACTTAGGCTCCACCCAGTCCCTCCCCTAAAGCGGAGACTTAAACAATGGGTGATTTACTCTGTGAGATAAACAATGACCTATTTTTGATACCCCTGATGGCCCATTAGCAGACATGACCCCTCAGGTGGGTGTGGGGGCAGGAGTATTTCCTTATCTCACAGAAGTTCCAAAACACCCAGCCTGTAGCCTGAGGGGTGTGCTGTCCCTTAGACAATAGCTGCTGATGTGCCATTGTGAGCAGTTCGTGGGAAAAAATGGCATAGAGGCTTTAGAATACACACCCACACAGTGACAAACTGACCCTAGCTACTAAAACCAGGACACAGATGAACCATTAATTTTGACATATGCTGTTATCTGACATTTAATTTTTAATTTCTGTCACCAATCTTTATAAATCTCTCAGTTAGTCTTGCTGGCTTTTTTGGTAGGAGGTCAATCCAGACACTGTTGTTACAATCAGAAGGGTTCTGTTACAGGGGCTTAGGAGTTCAAGGGAAAATAATGAATTTCAGTTACATGACTGAATCTGATAATTATGATCAAGCCATGGTAGCCTGGAGTTTAGCAGCATAACCTGCAGAAAGGTTCTCCTTGCCAGGTTTCCAATGGACTTTATTTGGTATCATGACTGTAAACATCAAAATAAGCAAGACAGCAACTTTATATTCCAATTTCTGTATTTAGAGTATGATTTAGAAGAATCTGAGGGAGGGTCAACATTCAAATCTGCACACATTTTAGTTTCTTCTCCCTTTGCTGCTCAATGAAGGTTCAAGTGATGCTGTTCAACCAACTGCAAAGAGATTTGATCCAGATTGATGTCGAAAGTCCATATTTAGAGCTCTAAAAGCCAATGGTGTGTGACTGGTACTTAGGTTTAGTGAACCTATTGGTAATTAAAGCACGCTAAATGGCTAAGCCAAGTGGGACAGAGGCACTAAGCATAAACAACATTTTATTGTTCTTCATTTTCTATTGAAGTGCTCCAAATGTCTTGCCAGGTGCCTAGTGTATTATAAACAAAATAGCCTTGTTTTTGAGGAGCTTTAAGAATGCCTAGGAAAGGAAAAGAAGAAATATGCATATACTTTTAAATACAGCTCAGCTAGGTTCCCTGAAGAAGTCTGACAGAGTGAGGTTTCCTGGGAGGTTTGAACATGTGCTGTGGTTGAGCTCAGAAGTGAGATTAGGAACAAGACATGACTTCATGAATTGACATGTAGGGTCTCTTGGTGAAGAGACCAACAAATACAGTTGTATTTGAGAGAATTTGTCTGTTTTGAGAACAAAAAATGCAGCTTTATCTTGAGTTGTAGGCTCAAAATCAGTGTCTGTGATGCTACAGGGTTCTAACCATGCCTTTTTCTAGGTAAATCCATTCCTGCTTGCTCATGTGATGCCTTTTCTTTTGCACAGGCTGATGCATGTCTTATAGATGAAGACATGACTTCCATAGGTGGGCTGAAAAATTACTACTTTGGACAATTTGTGAAAGGAACAGATATGAGGACAGTGAGTCCTCCTTTTTATCTTGTGCACGTTGAGTTGAACAAAAAGGGCTTTCTCAATCAGCAGTACATTATCTTTCACCCCATTCCTCTAGCTGACATCCTCCATCACTAAACTATTCTTCTCTTTGATCTGTTTTGTTTGTTTGTTTTCAAAGAGCTTATTCTTTCATCAAGAAAGATTGGCTTCTTCTGTGGGCAGAACATCAGTAAACACACTAGAGAAAAATGGAAGAGGTAATAATATGAATTTATCTTCTGAATAAGTTCCTGTTCCAGAAAACTGAGCAACATCTCTTTCTCTCTAATGGTATTTCTCTAATAATCGTTTCATAGTAACAAGGCTCTGAAGAAAAGAATCTTAATACCTTTAGGGTGTCGCACTATTCAGTCACTGTTCCAAGTGGAAGGATTTAGATGACAAGGATTCCAGCTAGTCCTATAATTTTTTAGCAGGTGCAACAGTAGTTAAATCACATATTTTAATGTTTTTAACCTGCATTTCACTATGGTATGGCTATTAGGAACTGGTACAAAGCAGCTTGAAGTCTGTGACGTTCTTTCAAATAACTGTAAAAAGCCTTCTTCCAGGCCTCTAAGTCAAGGTCAGTATTGGAGTTATTCCCTTCATCTATTCTCTAGTGAGAGAGAGTAATAAGAGGGCATTACATCCACTTTTCAGACAGGAGAATAAAGGAAGCTCCAGCTCTGTTCAACAGTGGTCAGTCAGATTAGCTGTGCCCTGGGAGTACAACTCATTCCATGGGTCTGCACCATCTCTTCAGACCGAGAGTGCAGTAGCTGAATCCTCAAAGGTCTTTATAAAGCTGCAAGCTTCACAGAACCATACGTGGGATCACTTTAATTAAGACATTGACATTATAAAATATACATGGCACAATAGTACATAATATTTAGAAACTCTAGTAGGAATTACTTAGCAATTTGTTATGCAATATTTACAAGCTGTGTTATTTCAGCTAGCTCACTGCCATTGTTGCTGGAGAGTTCCTTCTCCAGAGTCTTCCCTGGATCACATCCTACTTGTGGCTATTTTCATAGCAAAGTTGTGCTGATCTCACTGTCTGTGAGATCTGCTGATCTCACTGATCCTATCTGTGTTGTCATCAATGAGTGCATTGTTAACATCTCACTTATAGTGTGGGCTCCCTTGCTTCATGAGTAGCTTTGTTAGACTCATGTAGATGATTGTGAAGTTGGTTATCCTGTGGATGTGAGCCAAAATTTGATTTCTTTCTTGAAATTCAACACTCCTGCTTACAGACAGTATCCTTTTAGCTGTTATTTATTACTTTTTTTGGTAATTGTATTACAGTGGAAGGGATTATCATGTCAGCTCTGGATAAAACTTTCCTTGACATATAATCATTTCTCCTGATCACGTGGCAAAATACGACTAGTAAACATATGTTTCATGCTGTGCAAAGGACACACCAGTTTTCCATAGAAATGTTTTTTATTCTTCTCCTGGCTTTAGATGTCTGTGGGTTGGCCAGTGTGCTTGCAAACAGTGGTCTCAAAGGGAATGTCCTGACTGGGGACAGTTGAGATTCATTTCCTTTTATTTCCCTGCTATATTCCTTCCTTCACCATCATGCACTTGAAGAGAGCTGTGAAAACAGCCTGGAAACCATCCCACCTTTCCTGTCCTCTCATTTGGTAAATGCAGAGACTGGGATAGGGAGTTTTACTTGTAATATCCCCTGGCAGGGGGTAAAAGTTAACCATTTTTTTCAGTCTCCAAAAATTACATTCCTCTGATTATTCCCATGTTATCTTTATCTGTTAAAGAATGACAATTCTGCCTACAACTCCAGTCAATCTAAGTCTTAATTTGCGGGGAACACTCTCTTAATGTCTGTCTGCAAGAGCCCCAAATACTTTATTTTCATTATTTAGGCTCCTGCTGACTATGGGGAAGATCAGTAGCCGGTGGCTATTGGTGTTATCACTTGGTAGCAGGTGATGCAGTAACTGCTCCCATGGAGTTTGTTTTCCCTCTACTTTGGACACAGAGTTTATGCATAAAACTAACAGTTGTTCCATGTTCAGTTTTTCATCCATGTCCTTGAAAATAGAAGCTGATTTTTGAACACAGCACAGTCTGCAATAAACTCCTTGTTCACAGCCGCAAAAGCAGATGAGTAACTGTGGTGTTGGGAGAGGAGAAAGCAGTGGCTTCCAGACAATCAGATCTGTTGAAGGCAGACGTGAGTACATGGGTAGCAAATAATGTCATATATAAGAACTACTTGTGTTATCCCTGAGTTTTCGTCTTTGCCACTGCTAATTAAATCTCTCAGTTGGACATCAAGAGGGTGAAAAACTACACACCTTTCATTTCATACTAAGGTTTTCAGACTGCATTGCTCTTCTGACGAAATTTGTTTCATTTCGCGTGGTGCACAGCTGTAGAGGTCTAATGTCAGAGGCAATCATTGACCAGCCAGGTTTCAAAAATCCCACTATCATTTATTGCAGTATGTCGAACATCTTCTTTTGGGAAATAAGACTCATTTAAGATGTTTAAGCCTTCAGAATTGCTAGTCCCTTTGGAAGTTTTGACATTAGTGATATGGGTAGGGCACTGCTCTGCTCTCCTTTCTTTAGGAAAATGGGTCTCTGCCATCTTAGTCGAAGCAGCTTGTATCCATCTGGCACTGCAGCCATCTAAACCCAATTAAAGAAGGCACAGAAAGGAAAAAGCAGAGAAAGCTGATTTTCTGAAATTGTAGTACCTTTTGTTATCAGTCTGTGATCAATGTTTTGGTAATTGGTGACAGCAGCTGAGGAAACGCAGGTTATTATAGGAAGCAAAGGTTCCTATCTGTCATCTTGAGTCCAACTTGCTTATCATCAAATCAGAGCATGGGGTCATTAAAGCAACATAATATTATTGCATTGATGGAACAGGCAGTCTGCTAAGTTCTTGGATACCAGATGGTAAATGCAGCTTGAGTTGGCAAATTGTTGCTCTTCTTCCTGCCGTGCAAAGGCTTTTTATCTAGAAGCATAATAAAACCAGAACAGAAAACTGAAGAGAAATTTCTTTAATCAAGCATGAGAGATTTGAAAGAAAATAATAACAAGAAAAAATGTAGACAAAAGTACAAGAACAGATTCTGCTCCACTGCTTTCTGATTTATTCTTCTTGCATGAGAGCTCTGAGGGACAAAGCCTGCTGATTTTACTATACAGAGAAACCTAATGACCTCAGTAGGAATTTATTAATAAAATAAGGTACCACTGAGCATAAGCCTGTCCAGCTTTATCT
The DNA here is from genome assembly GCA_013399695.1 of Formicarius rufipectus. Taxonomy (NCBI): domain Eukaryota; kingdom Metazoa; phylum Chordata; class Aves; order Passeriformes; family Formicariidae; genus Formicarius; species Formicarius rufipectus. The sequence continues at coordinate 628,849 of VXAU01002357.1, read as the reverse complement.
TAGTGACTTCTTTTACAAATATTTCTGAAGTCCAGCAATTTTCCTAGAATAGTGGGCAGGGATGAGAGTTTTAGAAAATGTGGAATTTATAAACAATAGATGATGATAGGATCAGTCATGTTGATGATTGGTCTATAAAAGTTAAACCCTTAAAATTTTGGAGTTGCATCCAGACGTAACTTCTGTTACTCCAAACCAAACATCAGGAGTCCTTGGCAGTATGCTTTAGAAGTGAATTCTGTTCTGGTAGGGGTCTCATCAGAGGGAAAGGTAAATCATTCTGCCTCTTGTTTCAAAAATCTAGGAATTCTTCTGGAGCCTTAGAAAAAAACTAAGAAAATTATAGTGCTTCTCCAGACCACATACTGAGTCTTGAAATGTAATCATAAAAATCTCTGCAGATGTGAATCCCGAAGGCAATCAACATATTTTGGTGGAAATCTTAAGAGAGTCAGGTTGCCTAGTCTTTGCTATACAAACAAATAAACACCACTTGTCCTGTAATTTTCATCATCATGGAATATAGATATGCTTGGGTTTACATGTTCTCAAAGATGAGGGTTCCAATTTCCATGAGTCCAACATTTCTTTTTAGTGGTATCACTCATGGCCACCTCCTGTAATCCATTTAGACATTGTGGGGAGTGCTTTATTCAGTGAACAGTACCAGGACAGTCTCTGCCTAGGTCATGGTCAGATCTAAATGAAGAATCTGATTTCTTTGATTTTTTTTTTAATTAAGTCTTCCCAGCATACCTACAATATGTCTTCCTGCATGCATAGGAATATAAGTAAATGAAGTAATTCACAGTAATTTTGATACAAAGCGTTCTGCAAGGGAAGGTGAGGACATCCATTGAACTGCCCTCTGCTTCTTGCTTTCTGCAGAACACCCTGTACTCCTCTTCCAGACCTGTGGATTTGTGCCTGAGACCACAATAATGGTTGTATGGCAGGTCAGGTCAAAAGCCCACCTTCCTTCACATCTCTTCTCTGGCAATGATGCTAAAGCAGATACCTTGGGAAGAGTAAAGCAGAAGGCAAACATCTAATGATGCTGCTTCTACTCTTTAATGATTTGCAGTTCAGGAATTTCCTGAGTGAGAAAATGTATCAGTGACTTTCGAAAGTGGGCCATGTGCCCCAGACAAGTGGTTTGTGATGTGATTCTCCCATTCATTGAGCTGGCATCATTTAAAGAGCATTTTGATCAATCTAGATTCTTGTCTCAAATGAGAGTGCTCATTTGAGTCCTGATTATTTATCGGAGTCGTGAGTTTTCCTGTTTGTGGCATTCTCATTTAATGATGAGTGCTGCAGATGGCATATAAATTGAGACATATTTTAAACTAAGTATAAAGCTGGTTGTGTAACCTCAGCTGCCTTGGGATTTGTATTGGGGAGAAAAAGAAGGAAAAAAAAAGAAAGAATTTCCCTGCAAGTACTCAGCAGACAATCACTGCTCAGTGAATGAAGGCATGGATGTCATTTTACATCAGCTCTACTTGCTTACATTCCTTGTGGCTGGAGGCAGAATTTAAGAAGCCGTTGCATATAGCTGATACAAGGAGGTAGTAAAACAGCACAGAAGGAACAAAGAAATGCAAACTTAAACAGATAACAGCCTCACTGTAAAATGAGCTCTTCCTAAGGTCTGTGTTTTCAGGGAAAAGAAATTGCTTACCTCCTGTATTGTATTTTCTGCTGCAAAGACAGGGGAAAAAAAAAAAAAAAAGATAGTAGCATAGTCATAGTTTAATACACAAAAATCAAAGGAAAGTTTATGCTGTGAGATTCTCAGGATGTGATTTACCAGTGTGTTTTCCCTGCTGTCTGGCTTCTTTGACAGCAGCAGGGACTTTGATGGGTAGAGAAAACATTTTTAAAGCTGCTATGCAGCTCCTGACCTCGTTTGTAGACTCCCAGTTTGCCACTTGGAGTGCTGATTTCTTGCTGGTGCTCAGTGGCAGCGTTTGTGTTAAGTCTTTTTAGCATCCACAAACGAGTAGAGGATTTTCATCATTCTGATAAATGACAACCTGATTTCATGTCATGCCCTCATCAGATTTTGGCTGCATTGCAAGATGTAGGGTAATGGGAACAATACCAGCAAGGTCAAGGAATGGTAGGCTGTTGGATAGTGGTGCAGATCCTCTCTCTGACCCAGCAGCTCCTTGTAATTGCCATTCACTTGCTGACCTGGCTTTCCATCAGCTATTAAACAGGACCATGTTGGAACCTTGTAGCTGGCTTGGGCCTACGATACACAGCAGATGGCTGAGAGGAGGGTGGTCATCAGAGCTGCTACCCTGGTGTTACAGTTCAGACCTGTCCTCAGCAGGGATTGTTTTCTTTCAAAATTCTTTCAAGAAGGTGGGCTGTAGTACTGGGCAAACTCCACATGAACCATCATGCATTTTCTCCCATTTGGGCAAGATGAAAGTTCTTTGGACCATCGTTTTCTGCAACAAAACCTCAGAATAATGTGGACTTTCAAAAAATCCTCAAGACTTTAAATCACTTGCAGCGAGACAGTCAGGGTTACTTAACACTATGTGTTCAGTGTAATTTGAGAATCATTAGGGTATCACCTAGACAGATCTAGGTGTCTCTCCAGGGCGGTGAAGACCTGTCATGGATCTTGTGCCGTGTTTGCCAGATTGATGAGGGGGAAGGGAAGGGTGAGTCTACGTTTATTTGACTTAGGGCTTATGATGCTTATTTTGATTACTTACGCTCATTTTTTTTATGTCTATTTTGTTTATGCTTATTTACCTTGGGCTTATCATGATGCTTATTTTCTATGCTTTTATACTTATCATAGAATTTGCTTAGTAGTTCACTGCAGCAAAACTCACACAGTGTCCTTGAAAGGGGCCATGCCAAGAGGCCCAGGACTTCTTGGACAATTAAAACAGCCAGGATACCTAATGATAAATCAGAAAACATGTCAAAAGAACAAGATAAGTACAATTAGACCAGTTACAGTTGCCAACAAGGCTGGTTTAGACCAGTTTTGAGCAAAAGGTAAAGAGTTCACAGGAGGAAGACCTCTTGCTTCATCCCTAAAGACCCCCAAGGACCCCCGCCCCAAACTACCAGGAGGAACAGTGCATGCGCAAGAAGCAGCAGCACGGGGCGGAGAAAATGGAAATCAGTTCCTGATGCTCATTATAATAACCCCGCCTTCTCTAAGGAAATCATGTTTATGCATAAAAGAAAAATGAATATGTATAACTTTGTTGCATAGAAACCCTTTGTTAACCAGATGCGCATGTTTTTGGAGGAGTTATCCCCCATGTGCCCGGGCCTGGAATAAACGTACCTCTCTATAACCTCACTGGATTATAGGGGTTTTATTCCGCAAAACAAGATCAGTGTGGAAATCTCAGATGCTCTGGGACAACCCAATGCAGCTGAATTGGGGCAAGGGAAGATAGTGCTGGCTATGTCCACCTGTGCTGAGTGGGACACTTATGTGCCCACATGTGGTGGAAGGCAGGCAGATCCAGCGGTGGTGAGTGCAGCGTGGGCACTGATGCGCAGTGGGCAGACACAAATCTTCCCCTGCCCAGACACCTGGCAGAGGGCACCCAGCAGGGCACACCTTCATATTACAGCAGTGAAAGTTTTACCTGAATAAGAACTGAACTAAAAAAAAAGAGTGTAAAGTCATTATGGCTCAGGTCACGACAACCTCATTCTTGAATATCCTCTGGCTGCCTTTTGCTGTTTTGGCAGTGCAAAGCTGCTGCAGCACAAGCGGCTATAGTAGGTTACGAATGCTTTTATGTTTCTGGAAGAGGTGAGTGCTTCTTCCAGAAGCAAGCTCAGTCGGTGCTCTCTATTGATTTTCACCAATGCAAAGTGGGTGTAAAACACCTCCTGATCGATCCTCTTCTCTTTTTGCTGTGCAGAGGGATAACACCCCAGGGAGGTTGGGAGTCTAATGGAGCTGCTTTAATGAAGCTGCTAACAGAGAGAATAAGTTGCCTCTCCCCAGGCCTTTAGACTGACCCCATTTGCTCTTTCACAAGAGACGTGCTGTGGAGAATGGTGGAACCCTGAACCTAAGGTGGCCTCTGACTGAGAGTACAGCTTATGAAAGCATTTTTAACTAGATGACAAAACCCAGCCCCCTAAAACTCAACTACAAATGCTGCCTGAGCAGAAAGAGGCATTACAGCATAGGCTGATTTGTTTGCACATAGAGAACACAATGTTGGTGGCAGCTGCTTTCTCATCCCAGGAACCAATTTAGCATTCCCTTCCCCACATGACTCAAGACAATAAATTACATTTTAATCTAAAACATGTACATTATTTCTACTACAATACCAGGCAATTTCTCCAGTTCTGTCTTTCAGCATTTCCCTTGGATCCTCTTCATCAGCTATATTGTTTAATATTAAATGAGTTATTGGGTTTACCAGGTAAGATATCTGTGCTCTGCATGAAAATGAGTAATACACAGGTATCATCCTGAACATTATTTCCCTGTCAACAGAGCAGATAGCCTATGATGCAGATTTAACTAAAGGAAAGGAAAAGAAAAAAAAAAAAGACGATGTGAGGAAGGATCCTAGTTGGAAAGTATAATTTCCTGAAAACTCTGCCCATTCTTCACTCATCTGCTTTCAGTCAGCCAAACATGCAGTTGAAATCCCAGAGGAAAGCCATACCAGACAGAGGGGATGGGGAAAGGGGCAGGGAATTTATATTGCCCACCAACTGAATTGGTCTATAGCCTAACTGCAGTACAAATCTCTGCTGCAATAAGATTATTTATGGACAGGAGCATATCTCCACGAGGAGATCGTACAATACCCAGCACGTGAATATCCTGTATCATTCTGATTAAAAGGATGTTATGGATCATGGAACTGAGGACTCACCTTGAAGGCACTAGATGAAGTTAGACAAAACCAGCACTTGAATACCATATTTCAGTAATTCAACTGAACTGAGTAGATTTTGTACTATTCTTTGCTCTAGTGAGCATGGAGAAAATCACTATTTGGTCCAGAGGCTATTGTCATCAAATCTCATCTGTACACTCATGTAGAAAGTTTATATGAACAATAAATATTGCAGTGAAAAACAGTGAAGGCAGAAAATTCTCAGCAGGCTCTTGTGGAAGTGATAGCTTATGCAAAGTCCTGAGGATCTGAGAAGAAATAGATGTTTTGATTCTCCACAAGGAGGCTGTGAAACGAAATTTAGATTTGAGCCTGACAGCCATTTGTTTGTGTTCACCTTAGCTGTTCTACATCATATCATGGTGACACTCTCGGGTTTTTCAAAACACCAGAGTCCCTTTCATAGGAGACTCTGAAATGGTTCAATTACAGTTAATGGTAAATAGAAACTATTAGGAATGTTAAAATGTTTAGTTTGGATCTGAAACTTTAGAAATCTTTGTTCAACATGCTGATTTGTGCACATTCCATTTCCTGGTGTTATTTTCTGTATTTCCTATTATTGGCACGGTGTTGATTATAATCAGAATTTTTAATACAATCAAAAAGTTTCTAAACCTAAATGAAGTGAGATGAAAACAAACACAAATAAGAGCTGTTCACTGCATGCCTTAGATGGTGGCTTGTAGAAGGTGCCATAGGACATGATAAATCATCTGTGTGTGACCGTAGCAAGTGGTCACAAGGTCAAGGCATGGCCCTGAGGTTCACTTCAGTGCTGGACAACATAACCTTGTCAGTGTGAGCAATTCAGGTTATTCCTGGATAATATGTTGCCTTCACAGCATTAATCTTAACCAAATTAGGCAAAAATGCACTTTTTTTTTTTTTTTATATTGCTTTTCACACTGCTGGTCTGATGTTCACTTTCAACTTGAGACACCCATGTTGGTTTACATGACCACTCTATCACTGCGATTTTTTTCATGGTAGTTTCCAGGTAACTTTCATATTCTTATTGCAAGAGAAAGAACAGAGACCCAACTGAAGCCTGTAAGGGCCAATCGTGTGCCCACCACGTGGCAATCATGGCCCAGTTACCCTAATCACACGGCAATCATGAGGCATTCATGTGCCAACCATGTGCATTAGCCCCAGAGATTCATTTCATTGTTATTTAATCATTAGATTGCAGTAGCAGACAAAATCCCTGCGAAACAGCCCCAGTGGTACTAAGCACTACACACTCAGTTAAAAAAAGAACTGGCCTCCCTCAAGAGTTTGCAATTTAATATAAAATGCAGGTGTGACATATAAGCAGCAAGGAGGAAGAAAAGGGTATTTGTGGCACAGAATCTCTAACTGGATTCAAACTGATTTTAAAAACACAGGACATAAATCAATCCACCTTAGAAGTCCCTCATAACTCACAGCCATTGCCTCACTAACAAGCTGTAACTCCAAGGTGGCTGCTGCCCTGGGCTCTCCCATCCATCCCAGAGCAGCCTGACTTAGTGCAGCTCGGGGCTGTCCACAGACATGCTGGGAGGGAGGGTGGGAAGCAGGGAATTGTAGCTGGGGAGCTCAGACAGGGCAGCCACAAGCCGGCAGCTGGGAGCGTGTCAGAAAGCACACTAAAATGTAGGATGGGGTGAAATGGGGGAGATATCAGAGGGAAGGATCTGATGGAGACCCATGAAGAATTTGGGAGAGACTCTTGAAGTGCTGAAGATAAGCCAGGGTCAGAGAAATGAAGAGGAAACCACTGACAGTCCCAGACGCTTGGAGAAATTAGGCATGATAAGTGCCACTCAGCTTTTGGGGACTACTTACTAAGACTATGTCTGGTGAAACCCATACAGTAACATTCTTGAGTAGAAATTTATGTCAAAGGAAAGGAAAAAGACACCAAACCCTCTGACTTCTTATTTCCCCCCCCCCAGCAATGAATGCAAAACACTGACTAAACAGTATGGGAGAGCTCTGGAAACATGATTTCAGAAGCATGGTGTCCAGGCCTGTCCATATTATTATCTGGTGTGAACAGCTCTGGGTCTGGAGCCTGGATCTAGAGAGGATACTTGCTTTTTTTTCCTGCCTGACATGCTAAACAGACAGGGATTTCATTGCCTATCTTTTCAAGGTATGTGAGGTAAAAAGGTGGATGTCACCCAGTTTCATAGCTACAGTGCTGAACATTGCTCACTGATGTGAACACATGACTTATCCTGTTTTTCCAGAGCTGCAAAGCTTAGGCACATCTTTGTTTAGTGTAGAACACTTGGTTTTCTTTGCCACTGAGAGGTTTTGCAGCCTTTATTGTTGCAACAGCTTTTTTGTGTGCTTGATCAGAAGTAAGCGATATTTTAAGTAGTTACATGTGTAAATTCACTGTTTGGTTATTTTTAAAATGTGAGATAATAGCCACCATTTGGCTAAATACTGTCTTTTTGCCCTGTTCATTTTCTTTTCCCCCCTCTTATGGGTTAAGAAAAACGGGAAGACCTGTAAACAACTTGACTTCAAATTCTTGTTCTCAATGGGCAAAGTCCTAAGCATAGGCTTGCGTGCTTCTCACCCAGTTGCCTCAGTAAGAGCACACCAGCTACCAGGCTTCTGCAGGGCTGCACTGCAATGGGAAAGTCTCCAGTGTTGCTTGTGGAGAAAGGTAGCAGTCTTCTAGTGGTTTGGTGCCTGTTTTTGATGATAGTTGAACAACAGCCCATTAAGAAGATGGGGGATAGTGAGGAAACCCTCCTAAGGATGTTATTCAAGAAGTACCAGACCTATACCACCCACACTGTAACACATGTATGCTATTTACAAAGGTAGTACCCCACAACCTGCAGAACAGAAGGGTCAGTTTGTTATAGAGGCTCCATTTCTTTAATACATGCCACAAGAAAACTGACCTGAAATGGAGACAAAAGTTCATTAATATCGTAGCCACCTTCAGAAAGAGAGGCTTTGCTTTTCTCTGAGACAATGATATGCCCCCAGCGAGGAAGCATCAGAGCTCAGTTACATGTAAACTCCTCAGAGCTCATAGCAGGCTTTAACTGTATCTAATTTATTGGTCACTCTCTCTTTAGTGACTGAATGGACAAAGCTGTCAGACATTGACCAGTTTCACACTTAATGGGTTGAACTTGTTTCCAAGGTAAATACTGGACAGTTTCCTGCTCTTCATATTTTTCCATCTCTTCCTCAATCTCTACAATAGTAAATCAGCTTGGGGGGCATCAGGGGGAGCAGGGACTGTGAACTCCTTCACTTCAACATGCTGTGCTCTGAACCATTCACCTGGAGTTGGGGGGTTTGGATGAGATCAGGTGCCTTGTGCGGATGAAATCGCCTTTAGTCCCAGATGCTTGCAGTACATTCCCACATTGGCCAAGTTGTATGAAATATTCTTCAAGTTGCTCAGGATACATGATTTTGGGCAGTGACTTAATGGAATCTGGGGATTGTTTTCCAACCTCTGCTGTGCTGAGGATCTGAAGAGTCACTTTCTTCCTTCCACCTTTTATTTCTCTGAGTATTTCAGTGTCATCAGTAACACATCTGTGGTAGCTGGAATGTTGTAATAATTCTAGGTGTAGCATTTTCAGAGTGGTTCTATTGATTTTCTCACTTTTCTGGCTCAGCACTTTTGAGGGAGTATTGATGAAACTTTTTCACACAATTTGGACATAAAAGGTTCAGCTGAAATGGGGTCTGCAGATAGCCTTGGTTTTTGGTGTCCTGAAGTAACAATCTGTGTTTTCTTTGTGGTCTCTGAAGGCTTAGCTCTCTTCTAAAACATTATCTGCTTCAGTGGAGGCAAAAGAGAACAACATAGTGGAGGATTTCACACCCAGTGTTTTATGTCTGTTCTTTCTCCATGGCACAAATTGTACTCAAGCTAAAGTGTGGAGCAGACACCTCAAATAACATGTGGTGTTGGGATTAAGAAATTCATGTGAGCAGTAGCACACACCTTCAGGAGTGCTGCTGCGCAGCGCAGTGGTGCACCCTTGCCTGCACTTGTCCTGCTGAAATGAGGAAAACGGGGCACTCCATTAAATGAAGTAAGACAACAATGTTTGCTAACAAAACCTTACTTTGAGCAGTCAAGAAGAAGCACATCAGCATCAGTTGCTCTGAATGAATAATGTGATCTGAATTCTGGGATTTTATGAAATGATGATGTGACTTTGTGCTTTTTCATTCCACTGAAATGAAACAATACATTTTCATTCCAGTCTTTTGTCTCTTAACGGTATATTTTTAAAACTCTGAGTTGAGATAAATTTTCTTTGATTCCACAGAACAGATGATAAGAGAGAGAATTAAAAAAAAAAAAAAAAAAAAAAAAAGGAAGGAACCCTGAGCCCTGTAGTTAAAAGACTCAGGTGAATTAAACAAGAAGTCAGGTTTAAATCAGTTGAATCAAATTACCTCTCCGTTGTGAAATTACCTCTGAGTTATGTATCAGAGGACTTGGCTCCTGTTTCTCATGAACATTTATTTGTGTTTTTCAGTCCTAATAACTTACTTTGTGCTTGCTAATCCTGCAGTTTCATCAGAGTTTTGCAGATGAGCTCGTCTGCTTGTGAAGCAGGTACATACTGTCTTCAGTTTACTGGTGATTAAGCGCCAAGGCACAGCATTGCTGAAGGACACCCAGACGGTGAGCCAGGGCAAATCCACTATGCAAGCAGAGGACTCTGTGCCTTGTCTAACCCATGATAACCTGGCAAGCAAGTGAGCTCATTTCCATGGGGTCCTAAGTGTGGTTTGTATGTCAGCTCAGTAGGTTTGTGCAATTTTTTTAAAAGATTTAGCAGTAGATTTGGGTATAGTATGAGCACATTGTTGGATTTTAACCCATTTCTTCATTCCAGCTAGGTTTGAGCTTCAAAAGCAGCATCCAAAGAGACAGGATGTATTTTTATTTGCCTTAAAAAGAACAGCCAGCATGACATCATCCCTTTCAATTAAGCAGGCAATGATCTCTGCAGTGGAGGACGAGGGAACACACTGCCCCCAAATCTGTGCTCTAGAGCAGGCTGGGTGGAAGTGAATAACATAAGTGATTAAAAGGGAAAGGTCTTCAGTAGGAAATGATGGATAGTGGCATTGAAGAAGGGAAGTCTTGCTTTGGCTTCAACGGGGAAGAAAGAAGGGAAAGCTACAGGAATCATGAGAAACCAAAGCATGAAATATTCACAGGGAACAAATGCTGGGCAGCTTTAACAATTATTTTAGCAGGGTCAGAGTAGAATAAAAGGACTTATTGAGTTCACTTGTGGAGACAGAGTTCACGCAGTGCTCATTTGGCTGGCAGAATGGAAAATGGCAGAATCCTGGGAGTTAAAGAACAACCCTTGGGTTGTGGACATGTGGTTATTTGCCAATGGAGAATACAGTGAATTAGGGGCAGCAGAACAGGAGTAGCTCTACATTGGTGTCATGTTTTGCCTAGTCCTTCATTTTGAATGTTCTAATTGATTTTGGAAACTTCTAAAATTTGTGACAAACTTGTGGTGGTTCCCTCCTCATTTCCAAGGCACACTTCTGCAGGAGTTGCCATTCCTCCTTGCATGAAAACATCTTGAAGGATAATTGCAAGACAAAGAGGGAGATTGAGGGCCATTCATACAGGAGTAGTTATTTCCAAAACTACTGAAATCTTTTCCAAGCAAGAAGCTGTTTTGGTTTAAGCATTATCCAGCATTTGCACTTTCTTACCAATGTTCATTCACTAAGCAACGGCCATCATGAGTTTTATTTAGGGTAGGAAATATCCTGACATCACAGGGGCCATACAAGAATAGTACCCTGTCTTAATGTCTGCCATGTTTTTTCACTCTTGGTTGCAAATGTTTCAGGAGACATAGATTGGAGACCCTTTTTCTTTAGCAAACACCAAATTACCATGGCCTTCATTCAAGGGCTTGAAGAACACTGCCAGAGATCAATACAGCTTTTCACTAAGCTTCTCATTGTAGATGGTTGTAGCGCATCACCACTTGGCTCAAACACCATGGCCCTTTTAACCACAAATGATTTCTGGGGTATATAAAGGTGGCCTGACTTCTCCTGGATGGGCTTTACTGTGCCTCCTTGTGAACATAGTAAGTTGACTTGTTAGCTCTGTCTGGATGCAAATGCCTCCAGTGCTAGCTCAGTCCTCTCTCTGGGGGGATGCACTTCTCACATATTTATGGCCAAGCTCTGGAGGAGGCTGTGGGATGGGGGTGGGGGATTCAAAACTTCACAACATTTTGGCAAGAATATTTTACCAGAGAACTTACCCTGAAACTTGGCCTGTCTGGTTATTCCAGATTCTCTAGTGAGAAGAATTCCTCCCTGAATACTGTAGGATACTTACCTGTCCACTGCAGTGAAATGACACTGCTTCCAGCTCTGTGGAAGAAATGTCAATCAGGAGAGATGTTTCATTGAAGTTGCTGAACTTCAGCTCCTCTGTCTTTAAAAAGTGAAAATACCCCGGTTCGTAATCACTTGGAGCCTCAGGACTGGATCTGTTGCAACTCCATTCAGAATGAAAGCCTGAGATATCGCAGAAACTTCCTGGAGTCTTCCAGGCAAGAAGAGAAGAGGGTTGAAGAGTAACAGTGTAATGTGCATTTAAAGGTCCATTTGGATCCGTGTTATGGCACAGGCTCTGTAAGGCTGTGTTTTGCTGTTATACCCAAGTCACAGAAATGGAAGCACTGAGAAGGTTGTTGTAGACAGAATAATTGTCTTCCAGAGAAGATGTAGCTTGACAGTCATTAGTTTCACCTGCTGACACATCTGTGTGATATTGAATTATCGCCTGTGGTGAGTGTGAGCTGTGCTCAGTTTGATTCTCACCACCTTCCAAATGTAGGTTCAGCAGATTAAGTGTGTACAGCATTTCCAACCAGACCCTAGGACTTTGTAGTAAGGCACCTCTCAGTTCACTTGAACTCTAAAAGACTACATGTTTCACTGAGTCAGGTGGCTTACCCTTTTTTACTTTTTTTTTTTTGTAGTAGGCAACTGCAGTCAAAAAGCTACATCATTCTCAACTCAGATTATATTCTCCTTGTAGTATTGTGAGTTACAGTATTTAGTATTGTGTATTATAGCAAAGTCAGTGAGGGATTTTGTTCCTGACAGTGAAAACAACCAAAGTTTATACCTGGCTTTAATTAAAGAGCATGATAAGGTCAGTGATGGGAGCGTAATCAAAGCCTCCATGGGAGGGAGGTATATCATGCTGAAGTTTTTCAGCATTTGCTGACCTTAACTGATTTGCACACAGGACAACAGATTGGCTGGGCTATTCTGAGATGTCATATTGTCAAAGCCCACCAATTTTCTGGACATCGCAGTAAAAATGTTTCTTCTTGTTTGCACATCTTTCATCATGAAAGACCAAGGTGTGTAGAAGCAAACCAACCAAGTTCAAGCTGTGATCTCTTGTGCCAGGCTAGAGTCCAGCAGTTCTGTTAATAAAGTCATTTTGACTAGGGAAAAAAGGGTCAAACAAATGAACTTAAAAAAGACATGAAGAGGATGTAATTGTACAGGAGGGAGTAATTATACAACTATTTCTTTAGTTCAGATCTCTTCAGCCCTCTGACACTGGTTGCGTCTTAGTAGATGTGGATTTGTTTCCATGTGAAACATCTGGGAATTGAACAAAAGCAAATTTTTTAAAAAAGTGTTTTAACAGCTTTTCCCCACAAGAAACAGGGTTCCATGGCAAACATAACTCCATATAAAATACTTTACCTGGCAGACAGAAAGATTAAAGTGTAAAACGGAGTCCATGCTGCTCTTCCACAAGTAGCAGTCTGTCTGGGACCAGTGTTTTACCCAGGTCTGGCAGATTTTGTTCTCTTTATCACCTTGACACAATTGCCTCGAATCCCTTCCCTGTCTTAACAGTCATCTTGCCTTCTGAGTGTCCTTATCTGCCTGTTACATGAGAGCATGTAGCATCTAAACGCAATGTTGAGAAAGTCAAGGGTGTTTAATGGCCACCATATTTCCTATAAGCAATCTTGCTGGTGACAGGAGAGGTTTTAACAGCAGCTTTGCTGAATAGATCTTTTTCAAAGCGATGAAGGGAGTTTTAAAAGATTTTAAACTTAGCTTACAGTTTTGGGAACTGCCACTTTTTGGTCTAGGGTTATCATCAGAAGTCATGCAGGTTTTTGGTAAGATGCAGATGTTTTATAGCATTTCAACATTATCAGTCCCTGTTAAGTTCAGAAGAAAATCACCAGCCAAACTCCTTGGTAGATGAAACATCTTGTAAGACTCAGATGTCTCCAGTTAGGCTGTTTCAGATGTTAGGCTTATGACAAAGGGCTACAAAGCTCAGAATGAGTTACAGCATCATGCTGTCCGTGGCTTTATTCATCCATGGAACTAAAAGGATTTTATAAACACTAATTACTGCCATCCCAATTACAAATTGAATAAGAGGAGGCATTAACAAACTTGTCAAGGGTAGCAAAAGTGGGAAGAGCTGGTAACAGGGTCTGCAAACCAGGAGCTGGGTGTTACTCAATATCCTGGGCCACGTCAGCTCCCAGCAGTGCAGAGATGAAATTGTAACTCCTCTTAAGCTGTGAAAGTTTGACAGCTGACATCAGTGAAGGCAAAATACAGCCCCATAGGATTATTCTGTCTTTATTCAAATTATCCAAACTTTTTAGACAGTCAATCTGTCTGGACTCATTTAATGTGTCAGAAGCTTTGGTTCTTCCTCTCTACGGGGGCATATTTTCTTCAGAAGAAGGCCTGGGCTGGGCAAAGTGATGTAATGCATTCCACCTCTGCTGTGGTGTGGCCTTCAGGCTGTACCTGCTCCAAAAACTAGACAAGAGCTCATTAACTCCACTGCATTCATTGCACAAACCTCCTTAATAATCTTACATAAATGTTTATATTTTTAAATACGGAACAAAAAGAAGAGGGAGTGATAGTAAGAAAAGTTTCCATTGTGATATTGTGTTGATCAATGAGTATTACAGCACATATGAATGCCAAGGAAACAAATACACAACCATAGCTGGGGATGCAAATATGCTTCTCTTAACTGGAGCTCTAAAGATCAGAGCAGCCTGTATGTTTTGGACTGTCTTCTGCTCACTTTATTCCTTGAGGATTATAAAGAATTGAAGATCTGGAAGCAACTATCCACTCATTTGTTTATTCACTACAGCAATATGTTTGCATTAGGCACCCATCCAAAAGCAACTTCTTCTATTAAAAGGGAATGGGTCACAGCAGGACACATAGAAATGGATTTCTTCAGTAGCAGACTGCAAATACTCATTATCTCCAGTTATTTTGTAAATTATTGAGATTTTTACTATTTGTATGTATTACCTAAAAGAAATAGAAGACAAGGATAAGAAGTCTTAAACTTGTGAAAAGACCACAGACACGAACCAATGAATTTTAAGTATTAAGTTCTTTAAGTATTTAAGTACTGTTAGATAAAGTGGTAATGCCAAGTGAGCACAGAAACTAAACAAGCTGTCTCCTGTATTTAAAGAGCATCAAGAAAGCAAGTTATTCAAATAAGACAAAAGTTAAGCTTTGTATTTCTGTGGCTCAAAAGGAGGAATGAGCTTTCCAAGATCGTATGGAGCTGAAAGCCACCACCGCAATTCATCCTGAATCACAACTTGCTCTTAAATCAGTGCTTTTGAGCTCGGTGGAACTGTTCATGGAGCTACATGTCCAGAATTAAGTGGGGGAGTGGGAGGAGGCTCTCAAGTCCATGCCCGAAGGACATTTGAAATTTAACTTTTGAGAGTGGTTCAATTGAAAGTGGCTCCAAGCCCATGGAAAGGAAACAGTAACTGACATTATAAGTTGCTTGATGGGCAAATTTGTCAGGGTTTTACTCATGTTACTTTTCATTTCTTCCAAGTCAAAGCCAACACATGGTTAGCCAGCAGGAGCTGGCTGATGGGCAGTACTGTGTAAAGTCATGATGAATTGATTGCAGGTCAGGGTTTGAAGATTTGGGGATTAGGCACAGCAATGGAGCAGGATCAGGATTTTGTTCTCTCTCTTTGAGACAGATTTCCCTTTGTAGGTCATTTTAGCGAATGTTTATAATGTGTTTTAGAGGTTTTTGATCCTGCAGAATTGAAAATGAGTGCTCTATTCTGAAAGGCAATTGACAGACTTCCAAGAGGATATTTAAATCATGCAGTTGTTTTTTAAGCAGGGCTCTATTCTGTGATATTGCTCTAGTTGGTCAAAAAAATCCTTCAGAGTGGATGTCAGTCTCTATTAAATTCTCTGCATGAAGAGATTGATAGAAGCAGAAAAAATGAGAGAAAGGCATTAGTAAAGTTTTGCATTTAAATCCTGTTTTAACTGCTGTTAGAAGGTTGTGCCAGGTCTTATTTCCATATTCAACACTGACTGGCTTAAACAAAGTGAAGTCTTCAGTTCCTCAAATAGTTACTTGATCGTTTGCTCTAAAGCTCTTATTTGCTCTTTGTGAAAGATGTGGAATTCTTATATGAATAACAGATAAGCGAAACCATATGTGGTATAATGGGTTGTATTCCTGTTATGTTGCTTTTGGCACCTCTCGCATCCTCTGAATAAATGTAAAACTGTGTCTCCTCCTTCCCCCTCCTCATAAGGGCCGAGACTCAGTTCTGCATTTGCCATTGAGCCAACAAAAAAAATCCAGTTATGATCCTATCCTCAGGAGTGTGTATGTACCTCTTAAAAAGTGATTAATTCTAACATGGCTCACTAGGGTGTTCAGGGAAAGAGAGATTTCATGGCCCTTTTGCTTGTTGGAAAGGTTAGACGCAAAATGCATTTGGGGAAGAGAAATACGAATGCATGAAGTCAAATCTGTTTATATTTTTAACAACCTACAATTTAAAGGAGTGTTAAGCTAGTGGGATGGTTTTGGATATCTTCATCTGAAAGGGTTCCAGTGTAATTGCTGAAAAATTGGTACATTTAAGAATAAATGAACAGTAATACAAATAATAAAGACAGATTCATGTGGGATCAGAGGCATGAAACTGAGGCACTGCACTGTGGGCAAAACTTTAAAGAAACTTGTATGTAACTAGAACTGAGAGTGCACTTGGAGGGCTGAGACTGAGAAATAATATGATGATTTTTGTCTTTCTCAATGAATCAAACAGCAGCATCTTCTAATGGAACTGGAAAGAACAGAGACAACCAAGCCATAGAATGCAGGGTGCTATCTTAAGGATTGCACCTAACCCATAGTGGCTGAAAAATTTGATGGTCTTCAGGAGACCTTATTGAAGAATTTTGGTTGTTCTCTACATGTATTTTCTACTTGGAAGGGGGAGGTGGTGCAGGGTGGATAGGAAGGGGGGAAATCTGATTTCCATTGGAAAGATTTTTAAGTGGAAATTTCCAACCACTTCTATAGTTAACGAGGAAATAGAACATTTTTGTTGCAAAGCTTTCATTGGAATACAATTTCCGTTTTTCATCAAAAAACTTTCCAGCCTAGCTTTTCCAAGCAGCTCTAGTTGTCTCATGTAGTGGCTGCTTGGAAGCTGATGGCACACGTGGGAAAGAGCACAGCTCTGCTGGCCTCAAGATTGTAGCATCCTGTGATGGGGGAGCTCCTCTGAATGTGGGACAGTAGAGGATTAGGTGATACTTGACAGCAGTTTTTATTACACTCATCAGAGGGCAGTGGTGCTTGCACACAGTGACCCACTCTGTGCTGTATCAAAGGGTTGCACAACTTATTATACAGGGCAGAAAGGTCGTTTCATGCACCAGTGAAATGCTGTCTGTTGCGGGATGGAAAGGAGCAACGGCTGCACCTTAAAAAAGGCTTAGATTCAGTTTGGGATACCATAGAAAAGTCAACATTTGCTAACAGTTACAAGCCTGTTGGTATCTGGGACACCACATTTTCCATTTTTACTCAGAGCAGGAAGTAACTGTGGTCTTTTCATGTACCACACTGTGGTAATTTTTCTGGCAAATGTTCACTTTTTAATGATGACCACTGTATTTTCCATTGTTTGAGGTCTGTTTACTGCTTATGGCAACTGTGATGCTCCATGGTAATCATTTGTCCATATGGAAAAACGTATAACATATAGTTCTTAAAACACTTAGGAAAATATTTACATATTGATCATATACAGAGTGACTAAAGAAAAATCATCCCTCCTAGTTCTCCTACAGACCATGACTATATATATTCCATCTTCTAAACTCACAGATACATATTTCTAGGTTATCCTCATGGTTCTGATGAGATCAAACCAAGTCAGGATAACACCAGCTGATAGCCATTCCCTTCCTTGCAGGTCAGCTCTTTCTTCCCTGTGGAAAAAAAACGCTGTCTGTGCTGCCAAGTGTTTTTGAGGTCTGCTGCATCCGCAGCTGAAGCCCTGCCTGCATCCAGCAGAGCTGAGATTCAAGCATCACAGCAGAGAAGTGCTGCAGGCCACTGCTGCTGGCCGAGTCACTGCACCAGAGCTACAGAAGTCCCTTCACAGCACACAGCTCTGCCCATTTTATATCTTACATGGGGTTTATGTCAAAGCCTTGTGCACAGTAACAAACCAAGGCCACTTATTTGACCTCAGGTGTCTGGTTTTATTGGTATAATTTGTAAGCACTTTTAGAAGCACAATGACTAGGATCAAGGAGGATTTAGCTATAGCTATTTTCATTTTTCCCTGCCTGATGGATACTGTGATCCATCAGCTGGGGCAAAGGATGACCCTGACAACTCACAGGTGTCTCTGTTGCTCTCTTCCAGTACTTAAAGGGTGGCTACAAAGAATATGGAGACTCCCTTTTCACAAGGGATCACATGGAAAAGTTACTCCTGGGGAGATTCTGATTAAACAGAAGAGGAAAATCTTTTGCTAGTAGAACAATTAGCCTTTAGAATAATCTCCCCAGGGAAGTAGTGGATTCCCCAGTGTCAGACACTTGTAAGATGCAGCTGGACAGGGTGCTGGGTCATCTTGTCTAGACTGTGCTTTTGCCAAGAAAGGTTGGACCAGATGATCCTTGAGGTCCTCTTCCAACTCGGTATTCTATGACTCTGTGGTATGATTCAACAGAATACAACTGCACTGCTTTTTCTGTAAATGAATTAAGGGCAAGTTTTACCAGACTTTTGGCAAGCAAGGAAGCAGCGGTTTTGAACCTGCTTAGGGATGGAGGGGTCTCAAAGTAGGGACTATGTTCTGTCCGTGGGCCTGCTACATTGATATGGTTTTTATGGGAGAAGAGTTAAAAGAGAAACTTGAGTTCTCCCTGCCTGGAGGGAGAGCTTTTCTTCTGTGAAGGCAAACACAACCAGTGGTTGCTTCTTAACACAGACACAGTGATGGCTTTTAACCAGTGGAAAACCACCAGCACTGCAGTCTAGTTTGGGCTGCCCTGGTATGCATGGTCCATTACTTATGTGCAAGAAGGTGAATTGGTATGGCAGGATGTCATCTTGGCTGAATGGAGAATCCATCACTCAGTTTGGTGAACAAAATCAGCACTAAGAAGAGTTGGAAAAGGGGACAAGACATTGAAGAGAAATATAGAAACACATAGAAGTATTCTGGGCTCGAAGGGATGGAAAAAGGCAGGCCCAGCCTTGTCTGGAATTAGAGCTGGTGAAGGGTATGAGGGGTAACAAGGTTCGACTACATAGGCAGCTGGAGGAGTGCTATTGCTGAATGGTGATACTATTATGAAGAACACAGTAAAGACTAAGGGATTTTGTACTTCCCTTGTCTCAGTCTTTCCTGGCAAAGTCTACTCTCAGGCCTACCAGGTGTCTTCATTGCAGCTCCAGCACAGACCCTCAGTACTTGTGAGATGGTGGAGCCTCGCTGAGCTCAGTGTAACTCAACACCCAGTGGTGACCAGTCCTGCCGTGACGACTAACAAGCACAAATTGTGTTGGGTGACAACTTCATTCAGTGAAAGGGGAACTGCTCTTATCCACCCAGCAAGCAGGAAGAGTTTGTCCAGTGCTTCAGAGAGTAACAGATTTAACTCTGGGTGATGGTTAGATGATCACAATCCAGCAGCTGTCGCTCACAAGGCAGGTTTACAAGAACTACTTTCCCTTCTAGGCAAATTCAGAAGGCCCAGATTCCACCTGGCTTGGTATTTTGCAGTCACAGGGAAATCAGCAAGGAGCTTGTGTGGATCACATGAGAGGCAGGCAGGACTCTGCCCTGCGGCTCTTGCAAATGCAGGGTCGGTCTTCTGAAATTACAGAACTTGCATCTATTTTATGAAGGATCTGACCTGTTATATTCATTTTGCAGATGGCTTCTTTGACCTGCTGCTGTTCCTATTTTTTGAATGATATTCTCAAGAAACATCTATCTATTAAATCATGTAATTAAAAAAATTACATTTCCTTCCTGAAGCCCATAGTGGTTTTTCTGTCAGAGTAAACTGGGACATACAACTGGTATTTCCCATGTGCATGATTACAGAATAGTATCAGAAGAGAGCAGGGGTGTTTTTATAAAATTAACATTGCTCTCCCCATCTTCAAGTTGATAAATAAACAATGGCTTTCCATAACAAGAGAACAAACCAAAGTCTCATCAAACAAGATATTTTAAACAGAAGGAAAAACCTGACTGAGGTTTCAGGTTAATTTTTTTTCTTCTCCTTCAGTTTTCAGGATTTTTTTTTCAGTTTTCCCAAATTATCCATTATTTGTCTGACTATAATTATATTTGAGCCTGAATTTAGGTCATATAGGCTTGTCTGTGTGAGCTCAGAAGTAAGACATCAACTTTTCCAGCAGATGACTCTGGAAAGTCTTGGGAAGACTCTAAGGCCTTGCAGCACGCTGTTAGGCTGACTGCATCCATGAGCAGCACTGGATACTTGGATACTTAGGGGACTACAAGGAAAAAACCCATACCCATGTTGTAAAGGTTTTTAACACCTAGGACTGTGGACAGACTTCTTTTTGGGGGTATTCTTGATTCTGTTCTGACTCAAAGATCATGTTTGAGAAAGACAGTTGCAGATGCCAAAAGTGTAACAGGTGGTTTTTTAACATTCCAACCAGTTATGTTGCACTTCTCCAGACCACTTCTAGTCACTGAGCCATTTGCTCATGTAGGCTTTATAATTTTTCTTCCCTGCCACATTGATGCCCCGAGGATTGATTTTACACTGAATGCACTCAAATTCCATCACACTGCCTTTGCTAGTGGTGTTGAGTCTTCAGTGTTGTGGCACCAGCACTAACATGTTCTGAAATGAGGGTGCTGGATCTAGATGTTTTTTGAACTTTGGGCATCACTGTGGTTTGAAGACCCACTCTGTGGGACTGCTGAAGACAAAGATGGCATTGTGTTGGGCTGCAGTGATGGAAGTCCTATTACTCTGCTATTCTGAGAGCTGTGCTTTACCCTCCCCTTCTGAAATGGTTGCTGGGAAGCAAATGCAATCATTTCAGGAGTGGTACTTGGAAAGACTCCTACTGGAAGCATGTAAAGCACACACATGCTTCTTACATGGGTTAAAAAGAATCTGAGGATTAAATTCTGAGTCTTCCTCTTTCATAGACCCAAGAATCAGTGGATTTATCCCATATATTGTGGGCATGTGTCTTCATGACAATTTTCAGGGCAGTCTAAAAAGTCTAAGCTCAAGATTTCCTGAAGCTGTCATGTTTAAAAGTGAGCAAACTAATTCTTGCTGAAGCAGAGTATTGCCAGCGATCAGTTTTTCCACACCTTGTGGAGGGCCTTGCCTGATGGTATAGAGAACATTTTCTAGGCCATTGCAGTTCTCTTGTTCCCACCACGAGGTTATTGTGATGTGAATCACTGATGATGCTTAACAAGCTGAATTGCCAATACCCTGTGGTGAATCTTCTGTTTCGTACTGCTGAAAGCACAGAAACAGATGTCCTGGACCTTCCTGGCTCTGCAACTTTGATGCTTGCAGCAAAATTCCCAGGCAACAGCGTCTTAACATCACCCACCAAGCAGATGAGATCTCTGTTGGTGGCTGTTTGTTCTCTTTGACCAAGACCAACAAGTGTGGACACTGATCCAGTACAAAGTGACCTGCAAAAAGAGACACATCCCACAATGCTGTTTAGCTTAAGGTCGTTCTGCCACGTGGCTACAGCTCGTGAATTGAGATGTCTTTGTGATTTAACACTCTCACATTTCTCCTTGATGTGTTTGCAAGAGACAAATCAATAGAGAATTTGCCAAGCCGTGAGGAGGCTGTAAAAGTCTATGGCCATGACCACAGTGCACACAAGCAGCAAAAGCACAGGTGAATTATGCAGGTTATACCCAACAAGAAGTGATGAAACTTTTATAGTCCCACCCCATCTTTTGTATGTGCCCTGTCTTTGCCTGGCTGTATTGGTTTTAGGTTTTTAACATTTTATTGAAAATAATTTGTTGTTATGGAAACAACTGTAACCATTAAACTGGGTGGAGCTTAATGACACTCTCTGAAGCTAAGTTCTGTTCATCATTTCATTTTAATGATGTGCTGTAATAGTTGCTGCAGCTTCATCCTTTTACTGTGGTTTCATCCATTCCTTTCATTCCCCTTTTTGTTTTTTCCTACCTACCCAATGTCTCTGGAGGCATGGATGTAAAGAGTTCTTTTGAGCAGGAGTTCTCTTCATTTATACTGTCTCTTCAATAGTCTGAAATATGCTGCTGAATTAACCCCAAATGATATTAATTTGGTTGCAAGCAAGCTTTGTTTCCCACATTTCCTGTGGTCAGTGGGAGGCACGAACAGGTAAAATTATTTCTGTGTAGTCACACAGTTGAGCAATAGTAGAGGGGAAGTTTATGCCTCGACATATACAGAGAGATAGATAGATTTATATACATATATATTTATCCCCCCTCACATCCCTTCAGCATTTAGCATGCTGCAATTTACAGATTTTCTAGTTGAGGAGGAGAACATTTTACCTTATTGTAGCTTCTCTTTCTTTTTGGTGTAAAAACCCTTTTGGTACTAATTCTAGAGGATTCTCTGAAAGATAAACAGAGAGTGAACTCAAGGTTACATTGCAATTTTTAAGATCACTACCATGTGATTTGGACCTGAGTTTCTTAGTACAATGGCAGCCAGGCTGAATGTGGATTTTGGAAGGACAGATATATTCCTTTTGGGGATTATACTGGAGTCAATTCCTTGTTTGCCAAAGATAAGTCTGAAATGATGGCAAACATTAAGTCTCACTCTTTAAACATCTGAGGGTGTGTGCTATACTTAGAAACTGGAGACTGGGGGATAGGGATTACTTTAAAAGGGGGTGAGCTGTCATTGACCATAGAAAGGCAGTATGTATTTGTCAAATGCCTGTACTCTAGAGTGAGGAAATTATGCAGCAATAATTTTTTAGAGGGCATCATTTGAGAGGTGAAACATATGAGGGTTAAACAGCGTTCAGCAAAATAAATCTGTGGTCCCCCCAAATGACTTTTTGACAGCTGGATACTTGCATTGAAATCAAGAGTATTTTTAGCTGTGCATAAAGAAAAGCATGTATGTATGTTTTTGTGTTTTTAGTGGGTTTGTCAACTTTGACTTTAAGTGGAGATTCATCCTATTTAAGATACGGCATCTTCCTTGGGATTTTTTAACTTTTCATGTTGCAATTTAAAGGCATGACTTATAGGCATGTAATGTAACTGACTGATCTGAGAACAGTTTAAACTCCTGCTGTTGTCGTCATATGTGTCACTGTGGGTCCACAAACCCCTTCTCCACCTTCACACAGAGCACAGACTCAGTGAGCATCAGTCCAAGTGTCTGGCATTTATGAAGCATCTTCTATCCCAGCATGGGCTTTTCCACAGGCAGTGTTCAGCTCTGGTGGTGTGGCTGGGATGGCAGGGGCAGCCAGGTGGGCCAGCACAGCCTGCTCTTGTGCATGAGAGGTGGAAAGGGAAGAAAAAGTATGTGTTAGTGCACTAATATCAGCTCTAGATGAAGAGCCCTAGTACCTTTCCTGCCCACAGAGTGTTGGGTTCTATCCAGACCCTTTCCTCCTGCCAAGTTAATCCCTCTATGTACAGCTTGCAAATGGTTTGACATTGCAAATGCTGTTTCTACATAACCATGGATGTTTTTATGGGTACATCCTTAAAATTTTCCACAGATGGTTCAGTGATTAGTCTATGATTTATCAAATATTTGAATTTTCAAGGGATCTTTACCTCATTGGTGATTCAGAATATTGTTGTGAAAAAATATTCCTGATTTCCTAGTATTTCTACATTGTTCCTTTCAATGAATGCGGTCAATTTTGTTATCATATGGAACAAAGGAATTCCAAGGTTAGTGAAACAAGTGCTTATGCCTGTAATTTGTTGCCTTCATGTAACTGGAATTTATTTCCTCACACCTTTGCTGAATCTAATGTTAAACATGCATCAAAATACCTGATGAGGAATGAGCAATGCTGAGAGTGGTTGCCTGAAGCACAGCAGCTTTTGGGGGATCTCAGTAGCGGGCCCTGGGGAGGTCCCACACTCTCTGCACAGCAAACATGAACACCCTCGGTTATCCCTACCAGGAAGCATTTGGGAACTCTGGATAAGGCACCAGCACCACAGTGCAGAGTGTCAAAGGCAGTTTCTCTCACCAGCCCGTTTGCAGGCATTTCATCAGTGCTGTAGCCTTGACATGCTGATGTACCAGACAAGTTGAATGCCTGCATTTCAGCACTCTCTTATCTGTGCACCTCTCCCAGGGAGAGATTTTCCTGTTCCAACCCTGTCTTCCTGGTGGGACATGACTGACAAGTAGAGGTGTGGTAGGAAAGACCTGTGGTGTTAATTTTGCCCAGATTTTGTGGGGTGATGGGTGGGGTGCTCTGCTTTTCTGAAGACCCGGAGCAGAGCTACACCAATGCTGCTTCCTCTAACCTTTCCTGATGCTGCTCCCCTGGACACCTAGAGTGGAGCAGAACCGTGCATTAATGGAGGAAATGGTGGCACTGGGAATTCTTCCATTGCCCTCCCCACTGCTTTTCTCAGTCAGTCTGGGAACGTGAGGACCAAGTGGTTGCACAGCCCTGGAAAGAGCCATCCCCAGCTATGCAGGCGCTTGTGAGGCAAAGAGCAGGCGTGTGGCTATGGGCCATCTCCAGGTACCTCACAGGACCTATGGCCTAGCTGGGGTATGTTTGCCATCTGGAAAAGCATACCATTTGTTCCATTGTTTTAAAGGCTGTTTTCACTGGTTTGGTATTTTAAACCACTCTAATTGCAGTCCTGCAATTAAAGGTGTTGGTTGGGTACTGTCACTGCTCCTGGTGAAAGCAGACAGTGATCCCCAGCCATCAGCTGGCTTTGCTGGGGTGTCACAATCAAGCTGCAGGCTGAGGGATGAGAAGAACCAATGGAATGTCTTCTTTGTTTATTTAGAAATTAAAAAAAAGAAAAAAATAAAGAAAGGGATGAGAAAAACTGAGTTGTTACATTTCTCAAGTCTCATTTAAACACAAGCTTCTTATCCAAAGCATTGTTGCCTGTAAACAGATCCTGGGTCTACTCTTTTAATAATGTCTTACTTGTCAGAGTGACAACTAGAGCTGTTGGCTTCTAGAAAAAGAAAGGAAGAAAAGAAAAGGAGAGACCTCAACTTCTCAAAACCACTTAAGTTTTTCCTTTATGAAATACATCGATAAATATAGTTCAGCTAGTACCCTACTGGTGTTATCATGTCTGAGAGCTATGGCAAGCTTTCAAACAAAGCCAGCAAAACCTATACTTAGAAGCAACCTTCCGATTTTCATGCAAAACACAGAAATGAAATGCGAGTGATAACAAAAGGGGGAAGATGATGGCTCGCCTACGTGTGCCTGCCAACCCAGCTGCTGTGTCAGACTTTCCCGTGAAAACCCTTCAAATTGTAATTTCCAGGAATGCAGCTGTGTCTGTGCCTCCCTGTGCACCACCACGGGTGCATGCCCTCATTTGTCTGACCTTTTCAGAAGTGTGTTGACATGTTCAGAAATAAACTTTGCGATGTAAAGATAACATATTGGATTGGGAATAAACAAATCAGCCCCAAGAGAACAGGTCCTTTAAAAGCCATGGTGAGCTCTTGCAGGGGTCTGGATGCATGCTCAGGTTTGGCAGCTGCTGCTGGCATCCTGCTTCTCTTGTGTCTGTGGGACCTTTTTGGTGCTTATCACTGCAGGATCTAAGCACCCTGTGTGGGTTCATCAGCTTATCCTCATCTCACCTCTTATGGGTGAGTGGAGGGGAAACGGAGAGAAGGGGAAATGAGCTCACCTCCCTTGTCTCTCACCTCAGCCCGATCTTAGCACAGAGAGATTGAGGGACTGCTGAGCTGTGAGGCTGCTTCTGCAGCTGGGGAAGCACCATGTCTACTGAGACTGGCCATGGGGCTTCTCCCCAGAACCACTTTCCTCACTAAGTGTTTTCAAGCTGAGTGGTTCTTGAAGCCTCAAATGATCATGATTTCCTCTTCGCTGTCCCTGCCAAAAGTAAAGGTACACAATACCGTTTCTGAAATGGTGGCACCTTGTCACAGGCACTCTATTGCTTTTCATCAGACTAGTGTTGTGAGGGGAGATAAGCCTTTCTCTCAGTTCACAATAGCACGAGGACAAATAAAACTCTTTCACGGTAAAATGGAATTTGTTATTTCCTTGGACCACCTGGCTGAAGGCCTTGTTGGGAGCCTTGTGCTCTCTGCAGGTAGCTTGGAGAAAGTCCCAAGGTGTGAGCACTGTGTCATTCTTCACTTCACCACAGACCTCGTGCCAGCAGTGGCTGATGGTGCATCTGAGCTGACCTGTATGGTCACAATTCCCTTGGGTATCTTCTGGGCTTTGCCCTGGCTTCATCAGGCAGGGAGGTAAGGTTTCCAGGAGATCAGCATGCTGGACATGTGGTCAGAGGTTAAATTCCTGCTGTGCCACTGACTTCTGGTGCTACTTTGACCAAACACATGAAATATGGTCTTGCAGCCCTTTTTAATCGTGCAAGCAGTTTTTAATCCTCCTAATGTCTTAGATGTAAATGGGAGTGGTTCTGTTCAGTGTTTCCAAAGATCGGCAGCTTTTGTTTTGCTCAAAAGATAGACACCAAAGTTCATCAGGAGGGGTGTTTAAACTTGTGCTGGGTTTGACTGGGGGCGGGAAGGGTTGTGGTTGCTTGTGTAGGGCTTTTTATAATCGAAAATCTTGCAGACTTGCTTGCCTGTTGTGAAACAGTTCAAGTAAGACTACTTCTGTAAAATGAAAAAACTCTATGGTCATGCCTTGATCATTTTGGGCAGCTATGGAAATGGGCAATTCCTGATATGGACATTCATGTCTGTTTAGTCATTTACTGAAAAACTTTTTTTTTCTGTTGGGCAAATCGGAAGACACTGCTCTGAGCCAAAAGTTGTGTGGATTTCTCCATGAGGCAGCAACTTATTTTTATTTTGCTTTTAACACATTGAGGAAAGAGTTCCTCATGCAAAGACCTAAATAATACCTAAGCAATGTTTAACTAAGTTTTCTCTTAATTTTATTATTATTTTTCCTGCTTTTTAAGCAAATGTAGTTTGATTCTGACTGCTATTTTGAGAGAGATTCTCAGTGCTCATTAGTCAAGAGCAAGAAAATAGAAAAGTGCCAGAGAAACACTTGAAGACTAGGAGGAACTCGACAGAGCTATCCCACTCTAAGAAGTGCCATTGTGCAAAGCAGCCGATGAGCATTTTCTAATATAAACTCCACTATTACAGCTTTAGAGAGGATTTATCCAGAACAGTGACTTTTTCAGTAATTTCCTGACCCAACTTACCAAAGGCTAAGGTGGGAATGCCACAGTTTGTTCACTGCTTTCTTTAATCTTAGCTAATTGTTATTCTTTCTGTCACCCATCACTCATTGATCACTGAGTCAGAGAATGATTCAAATGCTGTTTGAGCAACAATGTTTGAGGACTGTTTATCAGTGACTCCATGTCTGTCTGTGAGAGGCACATTTTGCAATATGTCCTTCACATTTTTTTCCTCTGATAATCCAGAGACCTGGATGTGCTACAGGTCTGCTGGCTCACCTCACCCCTGTGTGACTCAGCTTCCCTATGGATCCTACTCTTATCTGAGTTCCCCCAGTAAGCTACACCAGTTCCTTGCAAAGAGGGCTAGTGCAGGATGGGGGAGAGCATCACACTGCCAGCCATGGAACAGTTGTGGATAACACACAAAAAGGATAAGGCAGTGTTTTCAGTGGTCCTCATTCTGATGTGAAATGTCCCTGAGAGACATCAGCCTTGGAGGAGCAGCTCACTGTTGCTTTTCTCCTCTCCTGGGGCTTTTGCCAGCTGCTGGTTTAGCTGAGCCGGGGCCCCAAGGTGTTGATAGCTCTCTCAGGAGGGCAAAGGGCTATGTTCACCTTTTCAGTGAAGGGCATGGCCAAATGTGTTTTCTGTGCTCTATCACTAGAAAGCGTCACTATCAATCAGGCTTTGCTATGCAAGGTCTACAAAAGAAGAGTTGTGTGTACAGCTCTCTTCACTCTCCTACTCAGAGGTTGGGTCATGCCAGTACATGTAACCGAATAGTTACCCCATGGGTAAGTAGTATCAGTATCATATTCCATAGGAGAATGATCTGACCTTTCCTGTTTATATGCTAAGTGTGTCCAGGAGGCTTCTTTGTCAGCCTGATAGTCCCAGCTGCCAGCTCTCAGTGCATCTTGTGAGCTCCGAAGCTCTTGCCAGGGCTTTGAAGTTAACAAAGAGTTATTTGGAGTTACAGGGTTTTATTTCATAGAGAACCCCTGTGCATGGCTCAAATGAGAATGCTCTCCTGAGTCAGAACCCACACATTCAGCAGTGCTGGAGTGGTGGTGAGCTGTAGCAGCACACAGTGAATGCAAGTCAGTTTGTCTCTTTCTAAAACTCAATAAACATGAGCTTGTCTTGATAATTAAAGACAGACTATGGGATTTTGCTGCTGGAAAAATCAGCAAGAGCTCAGAAGGTTTTACTTTAGTTCTTGCTCATTTGTGGAACATGCTGGTAAAGTCAGCCTTTGTATGGGACCAACCCTTTCATTCGGTTGAAACAGTAGGGCTTTCTTGGGTTTAGGTCTGGCAAAATATTTGAGCAATATCTACTGTTGTCTGAAGGTTGCCTTAGGTTTTTCCACACTGCCCCAGCATCTGATCTCCATGGCTCAGTAGAGATGAGCAACTAAAAGGGAGGACCTGGGGTCCTTCAGAAGAATGTTCTCAGTCTATACGTACTTCGTTCAGAATGGGGACACCTACTCAGTAGATCTTCCTAGTTCCCAGCATGTTAACTTGATATTTTTCTGTATTAAATACCCCAAAAAAACCAAACCAAAACCAACCAAACAAAAAACCATGCTTATTGTTATGCAAGCAGTTTTGTTTATGACACAGAAGAATATAATTCATCTACCAAAGCAGATTTTTTTTCTTACAATTACAGAAACATCTCAAAGTCCTTAAATGGCTTAAGCTGTCTGTGTGCTGACTGTTAGATGCCTGCACACTGTCAGAGATTCTTCCCTAAACTGATAAGAGTAACAAAGAGAAGGGAGAATCCCCATTGTACAGGACAAAATTGATTCACTCTAAGTCACAGATGAGGTCTGTGGTAAAGCTGGGAACAAAACTCTAATCCTCTCCAAGTCTCAGGCTCTTCCTTGCAGATGCTCCCTTGCTTTATTATGCTTTATTTCATCCATAACAATAAAATAGTGCTGACTATGTGCTAAGGGAGTCCTATCATGCTCTTGGTGCTGCTGGCCAAATGAGATGTGAATGTATCTGGGCAATAATTGCAGCTGATTAATTATGGCTGCGGCATACCTGACATCACATCTGTTATTCTGATGTCGTACTCAGCCTCATTCATGGGCAGACTGTGCTGATGTAAAACACCTCCCGGGATCCACCTCTTGCTGTGATCACGTGAAAATGCATCTGTGTTTTTCACATGACAAAGCAAAAGGCAGGGAGGGTTCTCTGCAAGAGGCAAACCCACGATCTCATGAGCTGTTTAAGGTCGGGCTGTCTCTATACCTGAGCCGCTGTAGGGCCAAATTCCTTTCTTTTGTGGGTGCCCTGCCATGAGGGGTCAGGCAGGGCTGGGCTACTGAAAAGGTGGGAGAAGGAGACGAGGCATTTTTGGTGTGTGCCCAGGCCAGTGAAGCCACCTGGCGGGGGATGGGTGTGGCAGCGGATAGGCAACCTGTAAAGGCCCAGTGATTGTGTCCTTTCGGTCTCAACATTTGGCTCCTCAAAATAGTCCTGTGTCTTAGGACATTACAGGAAATGGTTCTTCACCTCATACCAATATTTTGGATTATAATTCTCATTTCTCTCCAGGGTTAACCTGACACCTTCTGTGTTCTACACCCTGTACAGCAAGCATGAGGCCAGCTATAACAAGCCCATCAGACAGTGGTGCTGGTGGTTGCTGGAGATGGAGAAGACAAAGACTGCACAGTCCATGCCCTCAGGAGTCCAAAGGGAGCAGGTAAACTGGGTTTCTTAGGACCCGGTACATGCCAAATTTCCAGGCTTTGGGCCAGTCGTGGAAGAAGCCATCCTTAGTTTTGTCCATTCCTTTTTATTTGTGAGAAAGTTTCTGAGTCCAATCCTGGGTGATATTCTCGGTAAGTTTTTTTTTCATAGAGGCCTTTGCTGGTTCTTTGGATAACATTTTAAGGGAGGAGTATTCACACTGAATTAATGCTGATACAATGTTTAATTATCCAGAGTGAGAAGTGAGTCAGGCTCTCCCTATGAAACATTTCTTGTTACAATTAGATAAAGAGAAGGTAGGCAGTGCTCAGCTTTCAAGATTTCTTTATCTTTGGTAGCTCACACAGTCTTTCTCCTAGGCATGAAAGTCAGCAGTTTTAATTGACAGAGGGACAGAAACACAAAGGTGTGGGTTGATGCATAGCTGCTATTGACATTCATGTGGACACTACTCTCTTTGCAAGCCTTCCCTAAGTAGTGCCAACAGAGCCTGTGTATTCTCACTGGCCAGCACCAGGTGTTGCTGAAAAATTGAATTACACCGAGCAGAAGAAGTCAACAGAGAGGGCAGGTGGCATGGTTGGAGCGTGTCAAACCCACTTAAAAGGGTAAGAGGAAGTTTTGAGAAGATGCTCGCATTTAGGGTTAAGTTTTCAAGGTTGGCCCTCAGCTAAATGACTTTGTAGAAACAGTTCCTTTTTAAAAAGAACTACATGTCTATTAAAAGCAGTGACTGATGATGTTTTAGAGCATCTGGATCCCTAATCTTTCATTCAGACCAAACTTTCTGTCTAACTAAGAAAAATAAATCGTATGCTCTTATTTGTCTTTCCTCCTCAAACGCTCAGACATTTAAAAGCCGCAAATGTATAAGTAGCATAAGGAAATATTTTCTTCCACAAAAGACATAATTCTCCTGTGAAACACAGTAGTTCAGCAAGGCTCAGGGAAAGAAGGGAATTTTATGGTGGGACCTTAGAGGAATTATGCAACCAGCTGCAAAGGAAAGTCATGCGTTTGATGTCTGTGTTTCTGAGTTCTTTAGAACATCACATGCTGCTGGAGAACAAGAACATTCTTGTATATTTTAGATGTTTTATTTATTCTTTTCTTTATAACAATTAGGTATGAATATAGCATCACTTATAAAGAACAGAGCCCAGAGAGAATCTTGAACAGTAGGCATGTGGTCCTGTTGTTTTCTCTTTGGACAGTAGGAAGCAGAGTTATGCAATTGCAAAAGAGGGACTGTATCTCTACATACTCTTGTCTGTGTGAATAAGATGAAATTTATGTTCACGTACCCCACAGATTGTCTTTAACTGCCCTTGAACCACTACGTCATATTAAATGCAATACTAGATCAAGGCTGCTGAAAATCATCTTCACTGTGTCAGAACTGAATGTTTCATAATCACTGGGTGAAATACCATTTTTTCATGTTTCACAATTATATTGTGGGAGGGGATAATGCCTACTGTATGCCTTTAATTGTACTGCTTTGATTTTCCCTAGAGACAGTGACTGTCTTTCGTAAGGGCTAGTGATTTTCTCCCTGTGGTATGATATACCTTTCTTCTCTAAGAACCTCTGCTAGCTCACTGTCATGCCTCATTATTTCAATTAATCACTGATGACAGTAATACTCTCGAAAAAACATAATACATATTTATTCTCACTTTCAAACAAGGATGAGCCAACATATTCATTCTGTTTGTTAGTGACTCCAGGAGTTGGTGTGTCAGACTATTCCTTTACTACCCATGTTGGTACAGTGTATATGTAGCAGTACATCCATTACAAGGAATTTGCCCACTGATTCCATGTAAAAAGGCTGGAGTCATTTTTCAGAATTGTTTAATCTGTCAGTCAGAGGTGGTGATGACATAAACTTCCTCACCTGATCACCCACAGGATCTCAACCCCAACCAGGTAAGGCTGACTTAAGGAGCACCTGTACACTTCATTGTATCTTCATGTTCATTTTAATTTCTCAATTGGGCTTCCTTGAGGACTAGCACAGGTCTTTGAATTGGTTTGAATAGGTCCTTATGTCATACCCTAAGTAATTAATAAACATTAAAAAAAAAATCTGTATTTTTTACTGTCAGATTCCTCCTGAGAACACTAACAGACCTTAATGGCCTTGAGTCTATGACCAGCCTCACCTGGGGCTTCCCACATGGGCCCCAGGGTTCTATTTAAGCTCATCCCTGGGCCTTCAGCCCTTCTGTGTCAGAGGAGTGCTAATGTATAGTCATAGAGTAACTTGCTCTAGACCTCAACCTGCAGACTGTCTTCCTGGTGTGGCCTAAACTGTGCTGTGTTATTGTGGTTCTCCCTGGCTGCCACTGGATCTGATCCTTAATCCTGACTTGAGGACTGACTTCCCTGCTTTATCTGGGATCTGCCTCATCACTGTGATATTGCCTTGTGGTCAGTACTCTTGGCTGGACCTGGCTGCCATTTCCAGATCTGTGTTTGGTGTTGTGGAATGATGAGCGTGGCTGGGATATCCCTCCTCACTTACCTTCCCTCAGGGAGAAGCCAGGCTCATTCTGCTCTCTGACACTTGCAGACCAGCCCACATTTCTTACGTGAAAAAAATGAAAACAATTTTATCTAATTTACCCATTTGTCTTTATGTGAATTCAGCCCCTCTGGAGTACATGTTCTGCCACTGGAATACAATGTGGCTGTGTGGTGGAAAATCAGCCTACAAAACTCAATGCAAAGTGCTGTGCAAAGGGTTTTTCACCAAAGAACATGAGGAAATTTCCCTTTTTTTCTCAAAGCCTGTGCTCAATACACATCTTGTCTCAGGATCTCATCTGGTGTAGCAGACTGCCTAATATACAATTTACTTACTTCTTTTTTTTTGGTGACAAGTCAGAGTCCAGCAGCTAATGAGTTTATTAGCTGCCTCACTGTGTTGGTAGTGAACGCAGAAGAAATGTCAAAGGGGTCACAAAGATGTAACTGAGAGCAGAACAAGGCTCTGTATTTAAGAGAAGAGTCGCTGAGTTAACTTTTGAGGGGTCATTCTGACAGGTCTGAGGATTTTCCTATCTCTCATTGCATTTGCTGTGGTGGCAAGTGGCCAGGAAAGCTGAAAACGTTCAGTTACCAAACTGATCCATTTTGCACTGCCTGAAACAGGTTTTCCTGGATAGGAGTTGTTTCCACAGCTAAGCAAGCAACAGGGCAGCTTGAGCAGGAGAAAAAAACTGCCCCATTCCACTCTGAGTTTCCAATGACCCCCACTGCACAGCACTCCCTGCAAGGTGCAGGAGGGATCACTGAAACTTGCAATCGTGTCTCCTGGTGGTAAGAGTTTGATGTGTTCAGCTTGATGTTTACCTCTGCCATGGTCACTCCATGTTCCTACCTTCACACGATTCCTTCCATGTCACTCCCCTCAGGTGGACATGCTTAATGAAGATGGAGTGTGGGATAGCAAGTGGTTTGACTCTTGGTGCTGGTAAGAGCAGTACTTGGTGCAATAGGTATAAGTTGTTATATTTCTAAGCTCTCTGCATAAGGGATGCTTAGAGATCATCTTGTAGAGGGATTGAAAATTAAGTTATAGGAGACATAAGTGTCAGAGATGCTCCCAAGCACAGTGCAGAGGTCCCCATCCAGGTGAAGCTGTCAGCCTCCCCCTTTCTTATAGTTCCTTCTTTTTCTAGGTGTTCATGAATAGCCACAAGTAGTCCGGAATGGTTTTCAACATTTACTGCTGAGTTCAGGTGTGGCAATACTCCCTTTTTCTGATGTAGTTCATTGTTTGCCCTTTCCTATTGATCTCATAATCACTTGTAAGGATTTTCTGCCTTACCTCCTTGCAACATCAAGGTGAACTTAGTGCATTTCTGGCATTTGCAAATGTAGAAACAAAAATGAATATTTAAAACCGGTACATTGTGTGTTTGTAGGCCCTGTGTGGCTCATTCCCTGTGCTGTCGAATTAATTGATGTTATACTGTTGCTATTTCATCTTAATACAAGCACAGGTTTTGAACTGGACCTTAATTCCATTGCAAACATTAACAATGGATACTCATCTGCTCTCAGATGAAATAAAAAGTCTTTATGGATGTAAGGTACATTTTTGTATGACTATTAAGTAGGGAGTTTTAAAAAGTACCATCACCAGAGATTTTTCTCTTTCCACTCATTTAAACAGGAATGTTCTGAGATACTCCAATAATGAGTAACAGCAAAAATTGTGAAGTCAGACAGATAATTACTCTTTCAGACAAAGAAACATTGGGTTTTCATTTTTGTGTATAAACTATAATCTCTTCCATGCTGAGATTTTCAGGGTGTTTTGAAAAGGCATTCATTCCACTGTTAGTTTCAAAGGGTGGTATGCACTTACCTCCAGGCAGTGCCTGTAATGTAGATAGGTGTCTGTAGGGTTTCTTTTGCTTTATGGAGGGTTGGGTGTTAGTCTTGATATGGTCTGTTGTAGCAGGACCTTATATGTCCTACTAGTTGCTTCACCCTTCTGAGGAATACATTGCTGGTTGTTCACATTATACCATCTCCTGATATGGTACCAAACACACCAAATATATAACTAGTGAAGGATACTGTAGTGATAGAAATTTGGTTTCATATCAAAGGAGAGCATGTTTCAAAGTTGAGAGCTCTTAGTAATGCATGAGTCCCTTCTGTCTGCCATGTGCTTTGTCCTTTTGATCATCAACAACACTTGCCCCAGTGTGGTGTTACTGTTGGAAAGCACTGGGCTCTCCTTATGCTTGAGTTCAGCATCCTAGAAAGTAACAGTTCAGGAAGGAAAGCACTGTGGAGTTCTTGTAGGGACAGACTTACTATGTCTGAAAGTGAGAAAATGAGAACTTTGACTTGTTACACAGCAGAAAAGTGTTAAAGTTGACACTAATGCACAGTGCTGGTTTCAAATTTGGAACCCAGGTCAAAATCTTACATTTCTCTCCCCTTCCTATCTAGTCCTAATATCTAAGCTTGTTTGAGTTTTGTTGTTGTTGTTTATGTTGTTTATTCAAGAGGTAGGGAAGACCATGCAAACACAGTAATTTCCCCCCCTCCCAAATCCCTATTTTCTCATCTTTAAATTAAAATTCTTCAAAGTCTCTCTGGGGAAAATTGTAGTACTATAAACTGTGAGGGGGAAAATGAGAAAACGGAAAAAGGAGAAAATCTTTGGTGGGTATTATGCCTGGAAATGCACTCTACTGTAGGGGTTCCTTATGGTTGTCCCAGGCAGTCAAAATCAAGTTTAGACCATGCAGATTCATTTGGTCAGCTGTGTTATAATTTGAAATTTCTTTAGAAGGAAGAGACTGATCACTCTGGGAGTCCCTTAAAGCAACTTCAATTCAAGAATGTTTCAATAATTAGAAGATCGTTTGATGTTTGTAAGCAAGAGTTTGTGACATAGTGTGTGTAAATGAATTAGAATTTTCAATTATTAAATAGTCTTTTTTTATGTCTTGAAAATGGCATTTCTTTCCCAGCATCTTACCATTATGAATAGAGGAGAGAAAATATTTTTCTGGCTGAACATCACACATGCATTTTTAGCCAAAGGGTTTCTTTCTAAGAGATTTTGAAGGACTCATAATGAGCTTTTGTCCTTATTGCCTTTACTCATGTGGTTGTAAATGTGGTGTTACTGCATAAAACTGAGCAACATTCCATGAATGTTGCCATATATCTGCTAGTCCTTTTTGCCTTCCCCTTACTGTCTGTGTATGATCTTGTTTTTGGCTTATCGATGGCACTGTGAGAGTGAGGTTTTCTCTTTTGTCCAAAGAGAAGAGTAAACATATTTATTTAATTTTCATGTGAAAGTTGAATATTCATCAAAACATTTAATTTTGGATGTGTTTATATATCCATTCTTCCAAGAAATTATACAAAAAGCCATCACAGAAGGGAAAAGCAAAATTTTACATTTGGCCTGTCCTGGAAATCTGTAGTCTGATACTTTTTTCAAAATGAAATGGTAATTGGAACTGACACATTTCACTTCCAATGAAATAGCATTTCGTGATACTGCACTGGAAAGCTCTAACCAGTGCTAATTGGGAGACTCATTTTGCATGAATGGGCAGGATACTGGCTTCACTGGATTAAATCATTGACCTGTGTTTTACTAGGAGTCACACTTGATCAGTGATCCTTTCTGATTTTCAAGTCCATTGAAACAGTGCCTTTCTCTTGAATTAGTGGTAACTTTTTTTTTAAGAATTGAGGCTTTGCAAATTGTTTTCAGTCTTAATACAGAAATGAACATTTTGTAGCCACTGTTGGCTGTCTTGTCCAGGTTGGGAATCACCAGACCCTGGAAGGCAGGTTGAAGAGGCTTCTTGAAATGAGATATAAGCCACTTTGATGGTGATGTTTTTCTTTTAAGATCCTACATAAAGCTATCTTATGTTTGGTGAGGGAAATATTTTCAAGTGTTATTCCTCTGCAGTGACTTGCCATTTAGAGAGCACAGTGTGGACTCTGGGTGGTAATTTTATCATAGGTGCTAAAACTGCTGCAGCACTGTGCAATGAAGGTAGTTCATTGCTGGGGCCTTAAAGTCTGTGCTCCTTAGCTATTCACACAGTAATTCACGTATGGGGAAGAAAAGCATTAACCCCATTTCACAAAAAGGTGACTATAACCTAACACCAGATCTGTGAAGATGCAGAATACCAAGCTTCCACCAAAACTGGGTGGGCTGGTCAGGTATGCATAATACCTTCAGGAGGTCAGCAATAAGCCTAGATGTAGTCTGTGGTGGAGCCAGACACTGATCTAATATATCCTCACCTTCATCCTCACTTTAGTCTTCACCCTATGGAGAAGCCGCTATGGAACTTGCCTTCTCCAAACCATCCCTGGTCTTTAACAGTGCTTGAACAATTATCTGCTTAAATGTCTGGATCAGGTTGAACACATCTATCGATGAGACTTATCCTCTGGATAAGATCGTCCTCTTATCTGTTCTGGAAGGAACAGAAACTTTCCAGTGCTCTACGTTGGTTGCCTGCAATCCCAGTGTTGTGATAGGGTCACCAGACTAAGTTGGGAATAGTCTGTGAGAAGAAAAGTAGGGTAGATAATTTCAGCAATCCATGTTTCCATTTTACTGGAAAATTTGGCCTTCACACTTCTTTTGGCATCTAGTACCACCTTTTCTTTTCATGCTTGAACTTGAGGCTAGGTTCTCAGCACAATGGAGCTGAAGGGAAACAGTTGTTGGCTGAAGCCCTCTGGAAAGCACTCCCTTGAGCTCAAATCTGCCCATTCTTGGCATGAGCTCCTTCAGACAACAGGTGACTCATTTTGCTTTGGAAAGCACAGCCGTATCCTTTGCTGTCTCCTCATATACTATAGGCAATTCATAGGGCGATTTCAGTTTTACCTCTTCTTCTGCTAATTGAAGAGGAGTTCTGTGCTTACCCTTTGCAACAGAGCCAAGCCAATCCAAAATACAGATTTGATCTAGATTATCACTTGACTCTATGGTTTAAAGTAACACACAAACAGAGCAAATGAACAAGGTTTGCCTCCCCGCCGAGAGAGTTAGTGTGTGAGCCATGGCCACTTGAAAGGAATACTGATGGCTACTGTAAATGAATTAGAAAAGAGACTCAAATGCCTCCACTGAACTAGACTCCTCTTGAGTGACTACTGAAATGCTCAATGGTTTTAAAGTCCAGACCCACCTGAAATGCTAAGGAACTAGCAAAGAAGGCTTGGAGGGGATTTTTTGTTTTGTATCCCTGACTGACCTACCTCCCACGCTAGCAATGTCCGATGCTGGAGGCAAACAGGACAAGCTTTTATTTATCCTGATTAATAACAGTGTTTTCCAAAGTGGCTTACTGAAATTGTAAACAATGTGTTCACACATTGGGAGGAAATGCCAATATATTAAAATCAATGGGCCAAATTGTATGCTATGCTGAGAGTACTTTTGGCCAGGGGATGGAAGTGACCTGCCTTTGTCTGAACAGGAATTGATTCTCCTCCCTTGTTATTTATGCCAACACAAACGTGTAGGACATTTGACGTCAGTCCGCAAAGAATGAGCACAAGTACAAGGGCAATCGGGCCCCAAAGGTTTCTGTTTGATCACTACTTCAGGCAAGGGGAAGCTGTACCTGTGAGGTGCTGCACCTCCTAAAAGAGGTCATCTGCAGAAATTCTGGGTCTCTGTGTGGAATTTCAGGCTCCTGTGACAGCACAGTCCTAAAAGAAGGGCGTAGAGAGCAAGGAAACTTGGCTTGGGCCCATTTTAAGTAAAAGCCGCCACTGCAGATGAGCTGAGCTGACCCCCCAAAAGTTCCTCTTTTCATTACACTTTTCAGTTAAAAGAGTCTGATGGAGTATTTGCATTGGCTTTCTGCCTTGGCTTGTGAATTCTCAGGGGTGGGGAAAATGTTAGTAAATGAGTAAATATCCAAGAACTACAAGAAAATAGGTTGAGTCATTACAATCTTTTTAATCTCTTCTGAAAAATATTTCCTCTAGGAACAGTTTCCTATTTGGAACAGATACCTAAATTAAAAAAAAACAAACAAACAAACCTCTGCAGAGGTGACATGTCTTTATCTGCCATTGCAAACCTTTTTTTAAATCTGGCTGACTTACCTGCATCCCCAAATTGACACTTTCATGAGCAGCACACCTTGTTGTGACCCTGCTGCTACAGTCACTGAGCCTGTGCTCCATGCCAGTCGTGCTCTGGCTATTCCTGCTGCCTGATGGTACTTGGTGTGCTTGCATCCTTCAGGGCACCTGGAGGTGTAGGTTTGAAGTCAAAGGTCAAACCCATTTGCCAGAGAGAAGGGAAATAAATGTGTATCAAAACCAGCCCAGGAGATCTACTCCTCTGCTGTTTCCCTTAGTTGTGTGGACATCACTGCTGTGGTTGCTGAGGAAAGCTGAAGGACAGCCTTTTCTCTGTCCCTGCCACTGAGCTGGTGTGTGATGCTCCAGCCTGTGGAGCAGACTCTGCAGGCACGGCAGGCTTTGCAGGCAGCCACGCTGGGGTTGGTTGCTGGCAGGGTACACTGCTGGTCTGAAAGGCAACAGAGGGGTTTTGGCTTGTAGCACTGGCTTCTGGTGTTGTTCTCTGCTGCTTCTTCAAGCATAGAATTGGATTTAGATTCAGGGTGGTAAAGGAGTCGTGGCACACAGATCTATCCTGGGCAGGAGGTGAGTTGGTAGGATGATGATGATGATGATGGCTATCTGGGCAGATTTGCCTCTCCAGTGATTGTGCTGGGTTCTGGTGGTGAAGAGACTCTGTTCCGCTTGGATCTTGCTTGACTCTCCCTTATGGGGCTCTTTAACCCAGGAGAGCAACAAAGCTTAGCCTGTGCCATAAAATGGGCACAAGACATTGGTTCTACCAGCTACGTTACTTCAGTCAGTGCAGGGGTGGAAAGCAAATGAGTTAATTGCCCACTGCTGTGAAACTGAACCCTGGTGATGAGGATGGGGCTCCTCTCCCATCTGTGTCTCTAATCTTGCTTTTCTTCTAATGCAGACTGGAGCACTGGTGTATGTACACAAGCCATGAGTTTATTTCTCCTTTGGGTTTCTGTGCAGCAGCACACACATTCCAGAATGACTCAGTATTTCTCAACATGTGGGTCTTACAATGTTACAGTTCCCATCAAGTCTTGTGATCTTTTTAACTGTTATCTGGTGCAGCCTGGTGAAATGGTAGTATTTCTTCTGCTTCATCAGGGGCTACTCTGAGCTGTGCCCTGAGGGCTTTCCAGGGGCTGTCAGAGCCCCAGCAGCCCTCCAAAGGTCAAGAAGTCCTTTAGTGCTGGAGTTCAAGCAGCAATTGGTTTGCAGTGTGGGTGTCCCCTCTCAGTAGCAAAGGGAGGTGATACCCTGACCACCAAGCCCTTACTGGATATACAACCTTTCACTCAATGCAAGTGTCAGCACAGGTGAAACGTGCATGTTGTTTGTTTGTTCAGCTCTGTGTGTTTCTGAAGACTAAAATCAGAAGCCCCAAGTATATCTTGGGAAAGTCATGCTCCCAAACTGGACGTTGTGAAATGCTGCTTGAAGAGTTCACTGTTTTGAGAGCTCAGCAGCATGGATCCTCAGGTGTCTGTCTCAGTGGCACTTTCACAGGCAGCAGAATAACAGTACTGACCCTACTGATTCACCAGACAAATCCTCAGTCCTGGTTCTTCTCCCTTTAGACTTTCTTTTTCCCTCCCTCTTTTTAGCTTGAGGCAATCAAAAGTAAAACATGCTGGGTTCTGCTCTGTAATAGTTCTCCTATAAACTTGTAGTGGGGACCATATAAATTTCATCAGTTCCTTAATGGTAAGGCCCTTGCGAATGACTGGCCTCCGGTGTGTGGCGACAATGCAAATAAATAACAACACTCAGATGGAAAATTCTGCAGATGCACTGAAATGTTTTCTGAAATTCCTTTCAAAATGAGAAAACAAGTGTACCTCAGCAGAGAGCCTGCAGTGAGGAGATCCATCATGCTTAAAAGGGTAGAGAGAAAAGGGAACATCTGTGAGTGCTTAATTCAAATGCTGAGGGTCCAGAAAACTTGGTGAGCAAGATTGTATTTCATATGATCTGGAAGTGAACCAGAGAGTAATGAAACCACAGAGGAAGCAAAAGATATTCTCTATGTGGATACTTACCCTTTATGGCACCTAAATTTCCTGGGTAGCTCAACTCATCATCAAATGTCAGCGTCAGAAATGAGATATGCTCGCATATAAATTCCGGCTTATGGTGTTACCACTGAATGTTATGTGAATGCTCCAAATGAGAAAAACCTACTTTCCACACGTGGAAATATTCATTATGATGCATTTGTTTTTTTCAAAACATGAGTATCAATCCACCAGAACTTTTTCTCATTTTTGTGTTCATCTGGGTATTGCCACCTACATCCTCGCATTTTCATTATTTGAAGAAATAATGGTTTTCATATGGTGAGAGAATGGAATTACCTCATAGGCCTTCTCTGACACATGTGGCAGATCCTACCTTCTCCCTCAGTGACAGAGTGAGTCATTTTGGAGTAAACTTCACATTTTGTAATGAAATGAGCAGGGAATATTTTTGAAGCAGTCTGAAAATGGGCTCAAATTTTTTAAAAAATGAGTTCAGCTGTTTGCATCATGGCTTGTTTCTGTTCCATGACTGTTCTAGCAAATTCAGCTGGCAGATCCCAGCCCTGTTCCCTGACCAACACTTTACATCAGCCCTGCTCCTGCTGGAGCCAGTGCTGTGTTGTGCAGGGAAAGGTGCTGTTGGCTGTGTTTGGGAGGCTTGTGTTGAAGCCCTGACTGTAAGTCTGGGCTCACCCCATGAAACTGTTCCTAAAACGTGGAACCAGACAATGGGGGAACTGAACCACGTAAACTGTGCCGCAGACCTTCAGAAGTGCTTAAACACCAGATGAATTCCAGTTCACTTCTTTTACTGCCCTTTCTTTTTTTTTTTTTTAATTTTATTTATTTATTTATATTTTTATATATTTTTTAAA
Source organism: Formicarius rufipectus (assembly GCA_013399695.1). Taxonomy (NCBI): domain Eukaryota; kingdom Metazoa; phylum Chordata; class Aves; order Passeriformes; family Formicariidae; genus Formicarius; species Formicarius rufipectus. Next base: position 587,841 of record VXAU01002357.1, on the reverse strand, counting down.
ATTGCTACATTGAAAAAAAAATCACACAAATAGTAGTGAGAGGCAACCAGTCATAAAAATCATTGGCACTGATTTCAGCCCTTGTGCCCAAAGTCCCAGATTTTACTCAAATACGACATGTATTTGCAGCAAGATCCTTGTGGCCATGTTTTCTAGCTTCTGTTTGAAGCCCATGGGCATGGTTGAGGTGCTCCGTAACACCTCCAACCAGCAGATCTTCACAGTGGTGCTTGCAAAGGGCTTGGACCCTGCTCTGCATGCTTGTGGGGAAGCTCTAGAAAATAAATTCAGGTGCCTAAGATCTCAACTTCTCTTTATTTGCTAGTCTTTCACAGGCTGTAGAATCCTCTGGAAATCCTTAGCCACAAAGATGTCCAGTATAGAGACTCCCAGCCTATCTCCCTGATGTCTACTGGCACATATGGCATGAAGTTCATCAAATCAAAAAAAGAAAAGATAGAAACTTGCTTTCGTGAAGTTTTGCACATTGTAAGGCTAAACCTTTTGATCAGTGAAGACTTGTGCTTCTTAACATGGAACAGACTAGGTGTTATAATGTGTTTTACTTCTGCTGATTGATCTTGAGCAAATTACTTCCATGTTACTGGGCCTCCTCTTTCATTTCCTCCTCCTGTAAAAGAGGGATGCTGAGTGTTCTTTTTAGTGAGGCACTCAAATGTTATAGGAGTCAAAGCCTTAAGAAACTTTCTGGAGAAGAAATGTTACAAATAGCAGATTCAGTAATGCTCAAATATGTGCATTTTCTAAGTTTACTGGGGGGTTTGTTTAGGAAAAAAAAAACTTTCATTAAGTATTCAAGGAAAGAAAATACCTCCAAAGGTTCAAAATAAAATATTTGGATTTTTCAGTTGGAAATGTTGTGTTTTACAATGTTCTTCAATGTGACTCAGATATTAAAAATATTTTTAATGACTGGAATGAATTTTTTTTGAATCTGAATATGGTTCTCTTAAACTTGTTCATTGTCTTTTAAAATGCAGCTAGGCTTTTTCTGCTTGGAGCTGAAATCCCATTTTGTCACAACTCTCATAATCTAAGAAAGCTGTTACTACTCTAGAAATACACACTTGCTGTATAGAATCAGTATTAAGTTCACTGTAGAATTTGGCCACTTTGACTTCTCTGGTCAACCCTTTATAAAGCATGTATAAAACTGAAATCAGACACTTTTCCTCTGGATGCCTTGTAAGATTGATCTGTGCAATCTACAGTTTTGAGAGGTGAAGTGAACCTGAGATGGTGGCTGCAATTGCCTCTCATTTAAAATATGATGCTTTGTTGTCAGTGATTAATGACTGTGAGTCTCTCACCACCTCTGTTCTCTTAGCTGAGTTTGGTTTCTGTGTCTCTCTCCAGGACTGATCTCTGGACACAGTTGTTTTGATAAAACCTGAAATTCCCAAGCTGCTTTTCTTTTTTGCAGAGTGATGTTATCATGATTTATGAAAAACTCGGTTCCTGGAGTTTGTTTTGCTTGGCATGCAGACAAAAGACTCTAACCCAATTTTTTAATAGAGAAGAGTTAGGTGAGAGTCTTTATACTGTGCTTTTTGAGTGGAAAACTTTGCAGCTAAATGGAGAATAATACTTTTCTGTCTAAACTGACCTTTATACTGATATATCCTCTGTCATCTTGGGCTCTTTTAAACTGTGTCTAACTTCTTCAGGCTTACAGTTCTTTAGCACTTACAAGGAGGACAAAAGTCCTAAGGACCTTGTCACTGAGAGACACCTTTGTTCCACTTCTAAATTAAACATACTGTGCTTTGGCCTGGCTTCCAGCACCACCTGTTCTGCTGCCATGTCTCCACGCCTCCCCTTCAGCATGGTCTCATCTGGGCATGCTGCATCCACCTGTTTTGGGTTTCCTGAGGGCACTCTGCAAATTCCTCCTCATGGGCGCCTCTGCCGTGTTTCGCTTGGCCCATTCCTTGGTTTTGGCAGAACTGGGACATTTAGCTGCTTGTCTGAGGGGAGGGAGTTGCTGGAATAAAGGAATTTGTGATACCTGAAAGGGAAGATGCTTTGTACTGTTTTAAGGAATGTCCACATTTTGAAAATAAAGTAGTTCATAAAGAAATAATAGAATCAGCAGTAACATAGTGAAAGAAATTCAAAGGAAAACAAACGATAAGAACTGAAGCAGTTTTTTAGAAAATGGACTGGATCTTTCTCCCCAGAGATAATGGCACAAGGAGCAAGTATTTCCAACTATACAGTGTCACATGGCTCTAATTGTTCTACCTTGGAAACCCCACACAGACCATAGTGGGATATCCATCATGGTGTAACAGGGTTAACTTATCAGCAGGGTGGAATTTTTTGCATGTTTGTTTTTTGGTGGCAACACTAACTATTTGAAGATAGGTAGTTTGAGGCTTGCAATTTCTTTCAGCACTGGAATTGATCCAGAAGCTTCTGACACAGCTTTTGCTTTTTATTCACATTATGAAGGGGAATTAATTAAAATAAAATGAAAATGTTCTACAGAACAGTCCATCACAGAAAATGGCTTTAGGAAAGTCAAATGAGTGTGTCCCACCTCCAGGCAGGGCTGCAAGCTTGTGGGAGGCTGAACCCTGGGAGCTCCCAGCCCACCAGCTTCCCCAGGCACTCAACTCCAGGGCCCTGGGTTGTGATGATGCCAGGACTACAATTCACCCTTTGATGGAAATTTCAGAATACTGGGGTTTTCTGTTTAGTAGCTGTTTTTAACTAAATTGGAATCAAATTTCAAGAACACAAGAAACTTCTACAAAGTAGAATTACCACAAAATTCTGGAAAATGTTGGGTGGAGATGGTGTCATCTCCGAGTTTAGTTTCTACCCCTGTGATCCTGGATCATAATAATTGTTCTGTGTGTGTGCATGTTCAGGTCATATACTCTGAAACACTGTGTGTCCTGTCCCCCTTACCCTGACTGATGCCAGCAGAAAATGGGAAGTGGATGAGGTAGATGTAGCTTGAGGGATAGTGGGAGTGCCTGGAGGTTCCAGGCTTGCTTGGAGTGTTTAGGGGTACAATGAAAGGGAAAAAATGACTGCTGATGACACCTCATCTCTCTTGCTTGTGGAGAAGCAGCCTCTGGAATGAACCATCTTCTGAGAAATGCCCAGGAGCTGCCTACAAGCAGTCCAGACAAATTGAATAACGTGGAAGATAGGAAAGTCTGTTTCTCCAGCTTTTCTTTATCAGTCCCACAACACCCTTCTTTACTGGCAGTGGTCAGCCCAGGTTGGTGTGTTTCACCACAGCCCTGAGCAAGAGCTGTTCATCAGCTGAGCTGAGAGTAGTGAGTTGCTTCAGAGCCGTGAAGAGGAGAATCCCTCCCCCCCACAACTGGTGTGTTGGTTTGGTTCACAGAGCACTTTTGGTGTGTGCAAACAAGAATCTTATGGGAGAAAACACAAGTGGGAACTCTGTTCAGTACCTCCTGGCATGAATTTCCCCAGCCTCTGAAATCCAATCCTTTGAAAGCAATTTGTAGGTGTTAACTGAAGTTGTCTGCATTTCATGGTAAATCACATCCTGTTATTTTGAGTTTAGCAATCCAATGTGCTATGTTACTCACACCAAAATCTCTTCTAGGGATGTTTTAACAATGAACAGGGGAAAGAGGCAATCATAAGGGCTTAACTGTAGAACACGTTTCCAGTTTTATCTGGCAGAAATGGTTGGGGAATCTCAAGAAGCAAGAGGCATTCCTGCCCAAACCCAGATTAATGCCATGGGATTAAAGTGATCCATTTCCTTTAGATTCATTTGCAGATCCCACTATCCATAATAGTAACGGTGCTTGCAGTTGTATAACAGCTTTATAAACTCCATAAAGCACCACTGAAATAATTAAGATGTGGATTACCAGGCAAAAACTCCTAGTCAATTTGTCCCTTTTGGAAGTTCCCAAACAGCCTTTTCCTTCTTATTTTTCCAGCACAACTTGTTTTTATGAAACCTGCTTGAGAAGCTCTGAATTTTAGGCCAGAACCAGAAAGAAATACATGAAAAACAACTTTCATTTGGATTGCATCTCAGCAGGCAGTTTGTTTCTGTAATGTTAATCTGACTTGGGTCGCTTCAGCAGGCAGAAATGTTTTTTTCATAAAGGGATGTTAATCAACCTATTTCTGCTTTCCAGAAGCTGACTTCTTCCAGCCTTCTCCAATATATAGCTTAATTTATTTTTTTTTTAAATTTGAATGGCTTTAATTTACATCAGCATAAATTTAGAATTATTCATATTAAGCTTATATAGTTTCTGTGTCATGATAGTGGTTATAAACAGTGTTTAAAACAATCACTTGTTAGAGATTCACATATTATTTGGAAATAACTTCAAGTTTTGATTTTCTATGGTTTGCAATATGCAGCTTCTTTAGTAAAAGAGATATTCCCAATTTTGGAGTTAATTTGCACCTCCCTTTTTGACATGATTCTCTTAGCTATTGATCAAAATGTTTGCACTTTCCATGTAAACACTTCAACAGGGCCAAATCTTTCCCCAGTGCATTTTTTTCCTAAGTGGCTCCCTTGGAATGGTGTCAGCAATGAACTTGTTTCATTGGGTTTTCTTCTGGGATCATGCATACAATCCCCACAGAGCCTTTCTTAATTTTTCACATAGGTACAATAGTTTTCTTACTCGCTGTTACACAATGTGTTATTTGCTTCACTTTTACTGAAATGATTTTGCTGGCTTCCACACATTTTATACAGTTAGTACCCTGCTATCAGAGCCTGTTGGCTTTAACAAAGCAAAGGGCTTGCAAAGCATTCTGCAAAAACCTGCCAGCCTTCAGGATAACACTGTTAAACTTCCCAAGCAATTCTGTCGCTGATGAGCTTCACTGGTTTTTTTTTTTGGGCCCCTCATGTTAATGCTCTTGTAGGCTGTGTGGCGGTCTTGGGACAGTGGCCTTGTAGATGTATTCTGTGGATCACCAGTCTGTGCAGTAATGTGTATAAACGTCTCCATACCTTCCCTTAATATATGTGGAGGAGTGTTTTTCTTCTGCTGCTATATGAAAAAATAGACAGGGGTCTTGGTTTGGAGTGCTGTTCCTGTGTCTTGTCCCACTGCAGACTTTGGCTTGGCTGCCTATGCTTTGCCCTTTTTTCTCCTCTTAGCTTCTAAGGAGTGCAGTATTTTGGGGGTGCATGCTTGGGTCCAGAGGACACGTGTGTATCTTTCCCAATCTTTCCTTTGCCTTTCCCTTGACTCCTGGTGGACCTGTGATCAGCTGAATGGCTGCAAAATTTCCTGATTGCTAGTGATGACCCTGTTTCTACCAACTGCATTACTGCTGAGGAATCTTTTCCCCAGGGGGAGTTACTGAGAGAATGAACTGGCACTCATTTGGATCACAGACAGCAGAGTCAGGCTCTGTGGAAGCTCTAAGTCCATTTGGTAGAGGTTTTCTCTCGTTACTCAGACCATCTGGACCTTATAGAAAAGTCCTGCATGTCTCCTCAGACGCTTGAAACCTGCCCAGTGTGCACAAGGAAGGCAGAGGATACCTGGTGCTTCTTGGTTCTTTTCCTGGGGCAGAGCCGATGATGCCCTTCCCTGTTCACTGGGAACAAACCTCAGATCATCCCAGCTCTTTGTTTGAGCCAAAGCTGCTGAAGCTCTGGTGGCGGCTGTTGGGATGGGATGAGGGAGCCAGGAGGGATGTGCAGCACTGCACCCCATTAGCCAGGATGACATGGAAGGCCTCTGGGGAGGCTTTTGTGGCGTGACTGGAGTAAGTCATGAGTGGCCGGCTCAAGCACTGGTGGTAGTGTTGCTCCAATTGTTGGGCTGGGCTAGAGACCACCAAAATTCCTCTCCAACTAGCATTTATATGAATCTGTGACGTTTGTTTTGTTGGAAAACCAAATGGACATTTAACTGAAGTTGCAAATAAATAAATTAAAAGTACAGAAGAGCTACAGTGTGAAGTAAAAGTAAAACAGAACTATGAAGGAAAAAGAAAATGAGATGAGAGAATGTCCAGATGTTTTGCAATAAATTCTAATGACAGATTTAAACAGGAAAGAAAGCAACCAAAGAAAAACCTTTGAGCATCTTAAGGGAAATAAGATATTTATTGAAGTTATTGTTGAAGTTAATGGGAGTCTACAGCAAGAAGATTGCAGCAGCATCTGTTGAAAGCTGCAGTGACAGACATGGTAACAAAACAACAACCAGAGAGGTGTAGAAGAAATATAAATGTGCTACAGCAGGGACAGATGTAGGATGAAATGAGTGAAATACAATGAAAAGGTTGCAAAGCTTATTTTTTTATAGCTGTTCTCCAAACAAGATATCTCACCTTCAAAGAACTTTATCTTTGAGGATAAATCCTTTTGACAAAGGAATCCTTGAAACTTTCCTGTACAGCTGACAAAGAGGTAAATCCCCACTGCTGTGCCCCGGTACACTCTGTAGACCAGCTCCAAGGAGGTACCATCCTGTTCTGCAGTAGAGAGTGGTGACCTGAAGAGCAGGCTGGCTTGTGGTGCCAGCATCTGACACCCTGGAGGGCAATGCCTGTGGGCACCGATTGTCTTCCAAGGGCAGAAATCACTTTCCTGAGAACTATAGCCAGGAAGCATGGAGCAACTGTTCAGCAGTTATGGATAAGGGAGGGAGAGACGGAGCATGGGTCTTTCTCTTCCACTTGAGGGCAGAGGGTGGAGTCACTCAGGATGCATTCTTGATGTTATTTTGGACCTGAGAAAGCTGGGTTTCTCTTCTCTTCCTCTTTTATTTATTTACTTGTTTTTGGTTGCCACATAGGAACCCCAGGGAGGGCAGGACAACCCTAGGAGCTGTTGAGTGAAAATTATGTAAATCCTAAGAACGTTGTATGTGTGACAGAAGCTGTTCAACAATGATCTTCCACTGGTATGACAAAGATTCATTAAATGTAACTACTTGGAGTCCAAGAAGGGCAAAACAACAGGTGGAGGCGCTTCAAAAAGCAGCTGGAATGTGGCAGCCGATGTCACCCGAGCCTCATTTGCTCGAATAATGAGACACACAGTGATACAAAACCAACATGGCATTTACAGTTATGGCATGATAAATGTTCTCCTGTGCTTAACAGCGTATCACATAGTTTTTATTCCTGTACATGGAGATTAAAATAATTTGATATGAGCACTCACTTTTGCTCATCCCAGTAATGGCCAGGAAGTCTTTGTAATTTGGTCAAGTGCATGAGTGAACCAGCTGTTTGACAAAGACCCTGAAGTTGCTGCCATTTGCTCAGCTGCCCACTGATGATGAAATGATTTGGTGTAGCCATGGACACAGCGTGGCAGGACAAGGATCCATGTGCCCTGTGGGAAGCATGCTACGTTTCGGGTTCTTTAAGCAGTGAGACAATCTCCTCCCAGCCAGCTGGAAAGCATAGGGAACCATATGATGCTCATGTCCTACAAAGGCCATGGGCAGGTGTATTGCTTCCAGGAACACTGGAAGAACAACAAAGTGAAAGCTATCCAAAAACCCGGTGTCCAAGAGACAGGAGCAATACCTGAGAAGCTGTCCTGGAATGTGACCTCCAAAGCTAATGCTTGGATCTGGAGCAGTGTGTTCCATCTGTGACTGAAGGGACTAACAGCTTTTCTGAGATTATTAGGATGAAGAGTTCATGTCTAGCACATTGTTCTATGAATATACACTTGGAAAAATAAATGGTTTTAAAGTTTACACAGTCTTTGGAAGGAAAAAGTGTTTGACTTTCATGGAGGAGCAAGAAATAACCCAAGGATACTGATTATACCATTGTAATTTAAAATCATTTTCTTTAATTCAGTGTCCGGCCAAGTCTTAAACCAGGCATACATTACATACTGTAACTCTGGTGAACATTAATTCTTCTGGTGAAAGTACAAGGGAACACACTATTTCAAAGCCTCAAAATGTTATCATTTGCTTTTGTTCCACTTGAACTTAAAATGGCAATTGTCTTTGCAAGGGAGAAGAAGGGTACAACAGGAATAAAACCCCCAAAATGGGTATCATCTGCAGCGCTGCCTGGCAAGCACTGTAACAACTGGGTGAAAAAGTGAGGCTTTCAATTTCCAGCAGTTAAAAAGCACTGTTTTGGGAATAATAAATTTCTATGTCTAGAGCTAAAGTAGCTGATTTGTCTGACTAACACACAAACTCTTCCACTACCAGTGGGTTCATTTACCCCAATATTTATCGCATCTAAGCTCTCAGGACAGTATGCTCATAACCACAAATGGAATAGAAGGGGAATAAGTCCACAGTGTATTCAGAGCTGGGGAAAAATCAAGCAAGCACAAAATATCTATGTTTTGACACAGCAAAGGACGGTCTTTGCTTGGGGATATTCAAGTTGAGCATATTGATTTCTGAAGCAATTAACACACGGTTCTTCATGATCCATTTACCCTTTATACCAATATATATTCAGGCAATGACAGTCCAAAAGCAGGACTGCTCTTGCTTTTACTGTGGTGAAGATTTTAGAGAGAATAAAATTATCATACAATTTCAGACAGCACAGCTAAATTAATAAGCATCCTATAAAAAGAAAATTTCTCTCTTTTAGAATGAGAGCTGAAATTAAAGGAAAATGTGTTGAAATGAAGTGTCAAGGTGAGTTATGGCCAGGGAACACAACTGGTATTTGAAGGTAATTGTTCCACTCTTGAACAGACCTGAGCGAGAATATCAATTAGAAGAATTTTATCCTGGAAACTTGGAATTGTCTTCAGCATTGTCCAGGCTTGGAATTCCAAGAGAACAGACCAGTGAAAGGTATATCTTAAAGTACAAGTCTGGAGAATCATACAATTATGATTATGGAGTCTGTGGTCTATAGTAATATTGAAAAACATGTTTCCTTTAAGTTAACAGTAATATGATCTTCCATTGGCCAGGCCTTACTGAAAATTCACTGAAGTAAATTGAATTCTTTGTCTTCGTAGGCCGTCTTAAACATTTTGTGTAGGGTTATCTGCAAATGGGTCTGTGCCCAGAAAACAAGTTGTGCATCCAATAAGCTGTGCTCCTAGAAACTCTATTCACAATAGCTTTTGCCCATGGCATGGGAGAAAGCCGACTGTGAAGGTATAAGGTCATCCTCCTCCTGTTTCTTGTGTACATCAGCAGTCATCTTCCAGCAGAGATGTGAAGGTTCAGCTGGGTCATGCCCTCCAAAGCAGACTTGAATTCAGGCACTTTTCAGTCTTTGGCTTTGTTTTTCACTGAGGCAGTGATAATTGCAATGGAGGAAGATAAACAGGAGCAAATCCTCTTATTTTCAATGTCTTTTTTACCTTTCAGCTGGCTATAGTCTGTGAGTAACTCTGTATATGAACCAAGAAAAGGAAGGGAGAGGGGTTAGGGAAGGAGAAATAGCACAGTGAGTCACCCTGTCCACTATCTGTCTGAAGATCTATATTCTACTCCGTTCTTATATATAGAAATGATTTCATTGAATTATTAACTCTTGCAAGCTAGAGATTTGATATTAAGGGGGTTGTCGGATCCTGATTCATAGTGATGGTTCTCTAAAGGAAAACTGGAGCAATCATGTATAATCTCTGCAATAAATCTTGACTAAAGCAGAAGATACGTATTTAAAAATGCTTTTATTCAGTGCCTGTCACTTCTGTGTCCGTTAAGTTGTGAGCAACGCTAATGACAACTGATAGGTGCTTTTCCACAGATATTGTCTTGTGGGTTCCAGATCCCACTCAAGTGATGGGTTTTAAGGATAACAGGACTTTTCTTTTACTTGTAGAAGCTTTGTACCACTCACATAATCTAATAGGGATTTAATAGCCCATGTTTGAAGTTTCACACTGTGCCAGCTGCTCCTGGTAGGTCACCACACTTACACAGACGATTTCAAATGACATCTCACCAAAGCAAAGGGATAATAACCTCATCTTGAAATCAGAGAGAGGCATAGCCCAAGGGTATTGGACACAAGGTTTTCAATCCAGTGTGGAACTGTGGGACTGGCTTATGCTGGTAAGTTCTTAAGCAGTAGCACATACATACTCGTTGGATCCTTGCAAGGGTGCCACACTGTCAAATGCTTCATTCCCTGCATGCTGAGGTGTTGAGGATGCTGCTGTGTCAGTAAGGTGATGTAAGGAAGGCGGTGAGACTTTGCTTATAGTGGTTTCTGCTCCTCCACCATGAGATATTTAGATAAAAACAATTTGAGGGCTGCACTGGCAGATTTCAGTTGGGAAAAGGGGCTGAGGAAGGCACTGTCATCTTACGAGTAAATGAACGCAGAGACATGAATTTTAACCAATAGGTAGATCAGCACATTAAAGAAGAATTTCAAATATCTCGGCTGCTGTAAATTGTTATGGGAGGAGTTTTGAAACTTCAGGAAATTTCTCTACTAATTTTAGGATCTGAAAGCTAGGTGGGAGTCAATGGTGGAAAATAATTTATTCCTCTGTGGAAAATAGATTACTTGATATCTGTCCATTTTGTAACTGTGGTGGTGAAGGCAGATACTCATTTAATACTCTCTTTCCAAACTGATTGAGTTCTTGGTTGCAGAGTTCCTTAGATACTGAAATCAGTAATCAATCAATACGTCCTTCAACTCAGAGGCACTGTGGAAAAATATGGTTGCACTTTGAAAAATGTGTTACTCTGTTCCCTTTTAGCTTGCACAAGTCAAGGAGACATATTTCATCTTGGTTTTCAGGAATGGTAGACATTTATTTTTCCTCTCTTGCAAAGCTTCACTGACAAGTGCAACTTCTTCATTTGTAGTGAACATATTTCATATTTCCAGGATCAACTTATTGATTTTCAGACGATAAAATGACATAAAGAAGGAGAAGGGAGTAATAGGTCTGGCTCTCCTCAAACAAGTGCTTAGTGGATTTCTACCATGTCATGTTAATCCACATCCCTTTATTCACAATCTGTTTTAATTATTTGAGTTTAACCTTCATTGTTGGTTTGAGTTTCTAGCAGGTGTGCTGGAGTGGGGATGCGGCAGACCATAGCCCAGAGGAAACTCCCAGACTCCTTTCTTCTTGTGGCTAATCACTTCCTGCAACTGAAGTTAGGTGTGAACAAAAGCCATAGTAATATTTGAATCCTCAGGTCTGAAAGAGTTTGCCTCAAATTAAGCGGTTCCCATCCCTTGAACCAAAGTCAAAGTGGGGCAGGCACTGCAGGAGCTCTGGAGGCCTTGTCTGCTTCACTTCTTTTCCTGACTGTTTCCCTGCCTCAGGCACTGAGGATATTTTGCTGTCAGGAACTATGACTGAAAGCAGGAAAGTTGCCTGGCCATCAGAACCTGTCAATCTAATTTGTTCCTGTAGTGGGAGGAGAAGAGATCACCAAACATTCTGGAAAATAGAGTGGTGCAGCACATGTGGTCAATCTGCCACTGATTCCTGGGTAATGGGACTCCAAAGAAGAGACTTTGCTTCTCTTGCTAATGCTGTTCTGCTTAAAGGGGGAAAATCCTCACTGGGAGACAGGAGAGAAGAAAACTAGTGAATGGAAAGAGGTACAGGCAGAAATGCACAGATCTCAGATGAATGCCCAAACCAAGCTGTGGCACACAAGATGCACACTCAGATGAAGGGCTGAGCTTAAGGTGGTGGGAGTGGAGGGATGCCATACTCAAGAAGGAAACCTTTAAACCTTTTATTCCTCAAATTCAGGCAAAAAAAAAAAAAAAACCAAACATGAGAAGTTTGAAGTTTATTTATCTTCCTAGTTATTTTGAGGACAAACCTAAAACCATTCTTGCCTGCAAAGGTAGCAGAATCTAATGTTTGAAAGCCATTCTGAGAGACTGCATGAGAGAAGGGACCATATTGGCATTCATAATATTAATCTCTTAAAGGTCCATTTGTGTAGTGAAGGGAATGTGTATTGACCAGGTTTCCCAGCTGTGAGAAGAAGGTAAGCATTCCCTCACCTAATCAGCAGCATTGACTTACCAGGTCTTGATCAGTTAACACAGACAACAACTATAGAAAACCACTGTCATTTGCACTGCAACCAACGGTTATAAAAGAGTATTCACAGGCAGAGAGATGGATCCAAAAGTAATTTAATCTTTGCAAGTATCTTTTTGAACAATTATTTCTGATTAAATCATAACTGCTGGTGAGCATACAATTCACACTTTGGATTTACCTTCTGTGGGAAGGAGTGCTTTGGCAAATCTGTGTCTGAACTTGGAAGAGGGAAATTATACAAACATAACTGTGGATGGATGTTATTTGTTACTTAGGAGTCACAAAGAGTTTGCAACAAACCATGGGAACACTGTTGGGTTTTTTTGTTTGTTTTTTTTTTTTTTTTTTTTTTTTTTTTTTGTTTTTTTTTTTTTTTTTTTTTTTTTTTTTTTTTTTTTTGTTTTGTTTTTGTGTTTGTTTTGTTTTTGTTGTTTTGTTTTGGTTTTGTTGTTTTGTTTTGGTTTTGTTTGTTTGTTTTTGTTGGGGGGGTTGTTTGTTTGTTTGGGTTTGGTTTTGTTTTTTTTAGCAAGGGAGGCAGGGAAAACAGCTTCAACTTGGAAGTTTTACAGCCAGCACTTGATTTTTGCAATGTGTTGTAGTTGTGCATGGAGAAGAGCTGAAGACAGGAGAAGTACTGGACCTGAAGAGGGGAATGGGAACTTTGAACTGTGACTGATCATTGCAGTCTGATTCATCTATAGCATTTATGTCTATCTATGGAAAGATCTAAGGACATCAAATGTTACATATTAGAAAAGCATTGTTCCAAATGAGATCAGGGTTTCCTTATTAAGATGAAACACATATCACTGGCCTGCCCAAGGTAAAAGGGAAGAGATCAACATCTGTTTTTCAAAGTGCAATCATGATTTTCTACAGTCTTGGTACAAATGCGCTGTGAACTCTTGACTCCTCAGGCAAGTTTGAATCAGTTCTAGTTATACATGGTCAGGTATGTGTGTGTCCCTTGGAGTATGGATACCCCATACTCCAAATTGGCTTATCTGACTGTTTAGGCAAGGTGCATATGGGCACTCTGATTACCTCATCTTCTTTTGAAAGATGCTGAGCCTTGGAGAAATCACAGGGATATACTGTTCAGAGACCAGCCTCAGGCAGTCCTGCTTCTGTAATCTGGAACTGGCACCAGCGCTTGCAGCCTCCCCTCTGTCCACAGAGCCTGGGTGGGTACCCAGAGATGCACCCTGCACTTACCTGTGCCATGTTGGCTCATCTGGGGCCACAAGGGTTTTCAATAGTGTTTTGAGAATGGATAGGACCAGAGATGCTATGTTCCTATCTATAGTTCTGATACTGAGAGTGGCAATATAAGATGATGAATTAAGGGCACAAATTATCCTTCCCCTGTGCAGCTGAAATTCCCAGTGCATGGAGGGAAGGATGGGAAGGACTTGAAGGCTGGTTTTGTAATAAGGGTAGGGCATTCTCCACCTGCCCTGATCGAGAACACATCTGGAGCTGTGTCCTTCGTGCTCAGTTTTCTTTTCCTTGATGCCATCAGCCTTAGTGTTCCCCCAAGGAAGGTAATACATTTGTATGACACATGGAGGAAAGCAAAACTTGCTCCCTGTTGGCAGTCTTGTGCTGTAAAAGCTGGGAGCATTTAGATGTTTTTCTTGCCCTGTAGTAAATGATATACAGCCATTTTCCATAGTGAAGGCATTGTTAACCTGGCTGAGCCATCACTGATGTCACCAAGCATGAAGTTATTCTCTGTATGTATGTACTCCCCTAGTGTGTCCCCTCATTTAGGATCTGCCAGGGTAAGCTAGTCAAATTACAAGGGCACCACTATGGAAGCAGCATCAGCATCAGCTGGGTTGTGTGTTCTTGGTGCTGCAACTAAATTCAAGTCAACACGGAGCTCACATTGCGCTACATATTCTGGGTCCATAAGTGTGACTGGCTTAATTTCCTCATTCCCAGGCTGCTGCTTTCTGTGTGCTGCATGCCTGCTAAAGGCTGCTGCTGCTGCAGAGGGGACAAACAGCCTTTCCAGGCCTGTTTCAGCACTAATTGCCAGCCCAGGTGTCACTGTGGAGCTCCTCTTTTGTGTTTTCTTTCTCTTAATCTCACAGCCTATGTGTTTTCTGCAGTAAAGACGGTGTTCATTTGTTTGCCTTGCTTGCTTTCTCTATGGAAAACCAATAGCCTTCTCTTCCCTCAAATATGACAAATAAGCTGCTTCTCCTGTTCTCCCCAAACCACTCCTGAAGTCTCTCCTTTCAAATCAGAGGGAGAATGAACTACCTTGACATTTAGAAGTAGTTTGAATGGGAATTTTATTTTATCCCATTAGAGACTGAAAGAATCCTTGAATCATGGTTGGGATGAGTCCTGTTTCTCCAGTGTCACTGAAGTTTAGGTCCAGAGTTTTGCTTAAAGATCGGGTCTGTCTCTCTAGGGTGGCATTTACCTGGTAGTTGCAGATGTGCTTTTTTGTCCTGTGAAGGAAACAAGAATATTTACTTTGTATTACAGGGAAAACCCCCCAGCATTATATTGCTCAGATCCCACTGATTTGCACAGAAGTTATACATTTGATGAAGAGGAGCCTGTAACTTGTCACTCTCACACTTAGGAGCCCAGGTGGCTGAGGGGAAGCCTATGAAGATGTAGACAGAAAAAGATTTGTTAAAGTATCACATGGCAAGTGTATATTATGTGTCTCTGGTTCTGCTGGTGAAGGAGCCAGAAGATGAAGTTCTGAGGGATCAGTTACTGTATGTGTAACCCTTCTGCCAAGGCGTGACTGGCAGCAACAGAAGCCACATTTAAGTTTCACCCCATTTGAAGACCCTGTGTTCTGTGGTCTGTTTTTCCTGGCAGGAACAATTGCCTGAAGAAGCAGAATTTTGTCAAGGCAGGGGAAACAGGAGAGTGTCCAAATAAATCACACCTTGTTCTTTTTTCCTAAAGAATGTCTAAATTAAAAAATGTAAAACAAAGTTACCTTAAAAATCTGAAACAAGGCCCTCCTTATTCTCCTTCCCCCAACTCCTACAGGCTGTCTATCAGTGCTGCCCCCTTGATCTGGGTGTAGTTGGGAGGCCTCTTCCTTTCCCCCCACCTCAGAGGAGTTGCATGAATGAAGCAGAGCTGACTGGTTCAGGCTTCCCTATGCTACATTGATTGCAAACTGATCCCTACTTCATGACAAGCTTCCACCTTTGTCCAAAACAATGCCCCTCAAATACAGTAAGAAGATGTGTACAAAAGAAATGTCTCACAAGCCTTTGATTTATTTTCCTCCCTTCTGAAACTGAGAGGTTGCCCTTTCTCCAGACCCACTGCAGTCAGCTGGGTTGAACATTCCCCAGCGTGTGGCACTGAGGGACATGGTTTAGTGGTGGGTTTGGCAGTGCTGGGTTACTGATGACTCAATGATCTTAAAGATCCCTTCTAATCTAAACAATTCTATGATTCTACAATGAGGCAACTTCTGCTCTGTCATGAAGGTAGTTGCAAACTCTCTGTTGCAAGAGGCAGATGCAGAGGCCCCTAAGCAAAAAGATGCACAGAATAGGGCCAGAAACAAATAGAAGATGTTGCCCTTCAGGAGAAAGGCTTTCCTACATTTTGGTCTGGGGTGTGCTTGAAGAAGAGAGAGAAGTAAGAATGAGAACAGAAAAATAAGGAAAAGAAGCAGAAATAGCTATGAAACATTGATGCCAAGAAACAGAGAAAAACCTTAAAAGTAGCTTTTGGAACTAGATTCCTTCTGTTACATGGGGAAGCAGGACACTGTATATTGTCCCCAAGGACTTCAAAGATTTTATTTCTTTCAGTTTTTCTTCATGCCTGTGATGACCTGAGTGTTGTTTACATGATGATGGGTTATGTGTTCTAATATTCAAAACAGTCCCAACGAGAGTGGAAGAAGGGAGAGAGAGATTGGGAGTCAGGGGGAAAGACTTCGATGAGGCTGCTGGGGCTCAAATGAGCTGAGATTAAACTGAAGGGGCAGAGGAACTGGGTATTGAGAAGGGAGAGGCATACAGGGGGAGGGGTAAAACAGGAAGATGGTGAGTAGGAGTTGTGGGGCTGGCTTCTCGGGTCCCTAAAATGCATCCCAGGGACAAGCACAGCCGGCTTTGCCAGTTCCACTGGTGGGGTGAGGCAGGCTCAGCAGCAGCAGCAGGCATGGAGTCAGGCCCTGGCTTCCGGTTTATTTGTGGCACAGACCATTTGGGTCTGTTTTAAAGGCAAGCAGTTCTTTAATCCCTACATATTATTACTGTCCTTTTTCATATTTCAGGGATTCAGAGAAACATTGTCTGGGAAGTGAGCATTCCTAAAATCAGCCTTTAATTGTCCTTTGCATGACTGTGCTATGTGAGTTCCCCACATCAGGTATTCAGTGATACCTTCTGCCTGTACGAGACAAAGTTTGGTGGCAGGGTTTTGGCTGGGTCAGGGATGTAACCCTGCAGGCATTTAACATCCTGGGAGCTTGATTAATGCTGAAGGGAACACTGAGGTGCTTTAGCTCACTGCCATTTTCGCTTCTTATGCATCAAATGAGTGGGAACATGCCGTGAATGCACAAAGAGGAATATTTAATAGCGATGATGTAATAGTGTGGCGTTGGTTCGGGGGCTCTCGGGCATTATTCAACACATCTCTCTCAGCAGAATGATGTTAGTGAAATGAGATTTTATTAAAAGCAAGCAGCTCAGTGTATCGTTAAGCATTCAGAGCAACATCTCAATTTCTTTTCTAATGCTGTGATGCTGAAAACACATCCCATCTCAAAAGCAAATATTTAACTACAAATTGTAATTTGAGGGAAAATAAGTCTTTCTTCTTCTTCTCCTTCTTCTTCTTCTTTTTTCTTTTTTTTTTTTTTTTGGTGTTTTTGAAATCTGCTGAAAGCATGCATGTTAGCAGAGCAGGCTTTCTTGAAGGGCTTTATTTTTTTTTCTTTCAAAGGGGCTGCATAAGAAAGTTGTTCAAGTGATTTCTCCCCAGCTATTCTGCTGAGTGATTCCTAATTACCCTCAACATTTGAAAGGTGAATGGTGTTCTTATATAATCAACATTAATAATTCAGCTTAGTCCAAGAAAGCTTATTGCAGCTAGTTCTTTGATGCCAGACTACTAAAGTATTCATTCTCAATTTAATTGATAAGCTCCTAATAAAGCCAGTCCAGCTAAAGTATTTTAACTTGGCTCCTACAGTTGAAAATGCAGATGAAATTCTTTCAGGTGGCCCATGGTAAATAAATATTGTAAATTTTAGTAGAAATTTACTTTCCTACTCTGTTTCTGATTCTCAGAATGGCCTTCATTGGGATAATAGAAGATTCCCTAGAAATTATCTGTCTGCAAACATATTTTCTCCTTCCTTTCTTTCTTCATGACTTCTTTTTGTCTAACTGTCCTCTCTGGTGGAAATGCTGCTTTAAGAAGTGATCAGCATAAACAGAGGTGAACAGGAATGATGCTCCTTACAACATGAGTGTGAAAGATCTTGCAAGATGTCCAGAGTGACTTCCCATCACACTGAAACATCACAACTCACTATTACAGAGTCAGCAGAGTTACAGGAAGATAATAATCTTGTGCTCTTTTATTAAGGTAATAATGGAAAGAACACACTGACAGATTGGTTCTGCAATGTAGAGAATTGCAACATAGAGAAACTCTGGGGAAACAGAAATACTTTACTAGCCTCCCCCATTTTATGATAGAGAAGATGTTCTATAGGAATGAGTTTTATCAAGTCTGAGGGTAATATACCATCAGAAATGTTGATGTTTACTTCAGCATGGCCCATGCAGAGAATAACAGAATCAACTAGGTTAGAAAAGACCTCTAGGATTATCAAGTCCAACCCTTGACCCAGCACCACCTCATCTACTAGACCATGGCACTGAGTGCCACATCCAGGTTCATCTTAAATACCTCCAGGATGGTGACTCTACCACCTCCCTGGTCAGCCCATTCCAATGTCCAATCACTCTTTCTGTGCAGAACTTCTTCCTAGTGTCCAACCTCAACCTCCCATGTGCAGCTTAAGATTGTGTCCTCTTATCCTACTGCTTGTTGCCTGGGAGAAAAGACCGATACCCACGTGGCTACATCCTCCTTTCAGGTAGTTGTAGAGAGTGATAAGGTCTTCCCTGAGCTTCCTCCTCTCCAGGTTAAACAACCCCAGCTCCCTCAGCCACTCCTCACAGGACTTGTGCTCCTGTCACTTCACCAGCTCCCTTGCCCTTCTCTGGACTCGTTCCAGCACCTCAATGTCCTTCCTGAAATGAGGGGAAATGAGGAACCCCCAGGTTCCTTTCTCCCTGGCTGCTCTCCAGTCACTCTGTCCCCAGCCTATAGTGCCACATGGGCTTGCTGTGGCCAAAGTGCAGGACCCAGCACTTGGACTTGTTGAACCTCATACCACTGGATTTGGCCCATCTCTCCAGCCTGTCCAGATCCCTCTGCAGAGCCTTCCTACCATCCTGCAAATCAACACTCCTGCCTCAGCTTGGTGCCGTATGCAAATTCATTAATGGTAGATTCAAACCCCTATTTCAGAGCATCAATAAAGATATTCAACAGAAGTGGGTCCAAAACTGATCTCTGGGAGACATCACTAGTGACTGGCCACTACCTGGATGCAGCACCATTCACCACCACTGCCTGGGCCTGGTCATCAGCCAGTTCTTAACCCAGCAGAAAGTACCCATGTCCAAGCCATGGGCTGCCAACTTTTCCAGGAGTATGCTATGGGAGATGGTGTCAAAGGCTTTGCTGAAGTCTAGGCAGGCTACATCCACAGACTTCCCCTCATCCACCAGGTGGTCACTTGGTCATGAAAGGAGATTAGATTAGTCAAGAAGGACCTGCCCCTCCTAAATTCATTCTGGCTGGGTCTAATGGCCCAGCTGCCCTGTAGGTGCCATGTGATCAAACCCAAGGTCTGTTCCATAACCTTGCTGGGCACTGAGATCAGTCTGACTGGCCTGTAGTTTCCTAGATCACCCTTTTGACACTTCTTGTGAATGAGTGTCACAGTGGCCAACTTTCTGCCACTTGGGACCTCTCCAGTGAGCCAGGACTGTTGATAAATGATGGAGAGCAGCTTGATGAGACATCTAGTGTGCAATCTAGTATGAATAGAAAACCTCTGAAAGCAGTTGTTTCTTTGACACCACCACTACACTTTCTAAGAGCAGCTACTGGAGGGGGATGAATGGATTGTTGTCAATCGCATGCCTGATTTTTCATGTTTTAATTTATTTCCTGCCACACCAGTATTTTCAAAGGGATGAAGGTAGGTATTTGTCTTCTGGTGATGTGGCAGGAAGAAGATGGAGTTACAAAAGGAGGTTGGCCAACTGGAGTCTTTAAAGGTCCACTGCCTGTTTCCTGCAGGGATCATATGTCATGCATACCTGTCTTAGAGATTCTTGCTGGCTAGTGAGAATAAGAAAAAAAGAAAAACAGCTCCCTTTTGTCATTCAATCTTTTATAATTATTACTGAGATTTCCAAAAGTTGGGAGAGCCAAGGGAGATGTTTTCTGTTTGAGCACCTGCAAAAATAGTCACTCCAACTCGAACATACACAACAAAGAAGAAAGCACAAGGAATATTTCAGAAAGGAAAACAGAAG
Source organism: Formicarius rufipectus (assembly GCA_013399695.1). NCBI lineage: Eukaryota > Metazoa > Chordata > Aves > Passeriformes > Formicariidae > Formicarius > Formicarius rufipectus. The sequence continues at coordinate 568,206 of VXAU01002357.1, read as the reverse complement.
AGCTGCCTCTGTCTGAAGTGCATAATACTGCAAATGTGTTTTGTGGGAATACCATCATTTCTCAAAGGCATTGTAAAGCTCAGCTGTTCAAAGAATTTTTACCTTATCTGTGGAAAATGATAGTTCTGGTGAACATTTCTTCACACTTTCCATTTCAAGACTCAAAATAACATATTCACTCATAGTGGTTAGGAGAAGTCATTTCTATAGGCAGAAACACCATCTTTGCATTGCTCAGCTTTTCCATCTCTCAGACAGGCATAATATTTGCAAACCCTGTAGATACATCAGAGAGATCACTGAGTTATGAAGTGCTTTGATACATCAGGATGTGAGATGCTGCAGAAGAAGAAAATACTTTGATTTTTATTTTTCACTTGTGTACCATGCCCATGAGTTTTCTTGCTTCAGTTTTAGAATGATTCTGGGAGTCTGTCAGTGCTTAAATAAAGGTAGTGGTTTTTTTCAGCCTTGACCATTTGCCTACTTTTAAAAATTTGTGATTGCATGGTTTGGGATTGAAAAACATTTGACTGGTGTTGAAGAAATTATACTTTTGTCCAAAGAGGGAAAGTAATCTATGAAAATGATTGTTGTAGGTAATGCAGAGGCAAGAGTAGTGAGTCTCCTAGTGAGGACACTGAACAGTTAGTGCTTGGATTTCCAGCTAAAATAATCCTTCATGACTTGGCACACACCAGATGCTCTGGGAGTCTGTGGTGGCCCAACTTTCACAGCCCAGTTAACACCATGTTTTGGGTGTTCCCATCTCCTCCATGTGCTTTTCTATTCTCCTCTGTTTAACTATTTGCCAGGTTTTGAAGTAGATTGGTTTGCCAGCTGAGCCATTTACTTCAGCCATATAGAAGTGGCTGTTTGTGTCATCTCCAGCAAGGTGGAAACCATCTGAGAAAAAGCTGGAACTTGAACCTCAGTGGTGACAGGTGCCACTCTCCCTGCACCAGGATGGAGTTCTTACATAGCCAGGGTGGGATGGCCTTGTACAGCTTTTCACAGTGAGTTACCAAACTACTTTTTTTCCTTTTTACCGCAACACTTGTTAGTAAGTTTTTGAGAATTCATTAGTTCTGGTGCAGCAGTTTAGGTATTAAACATTACTGTGGCATTTTGGCATTTGAAAGAGTCTAGAAAACTTCCTTGGGAAAAATGTTTATTATAAGCTATTTAGTGGTGTTCATTTCATGTTCATCCATTCAGCAGTATGCTTCATTAGCTGCGGGCTTGTTGCATGACGACATGTAATCAATCAATCTTGTACCATTTTGTGGTTTTTCTGCACATAAAACCAGATTTATTTGTTTTAGTGTCCAGACTGCTAAGCATTTTTCTTGTGCTTTTGCAGTGCTGAACCATAGATAAGACTAGTTGTTAGTCTCCCAGATATCTGTCTCTCAGGAAACTGCACAAAGAAAACAAACTGCCTCCTTAATTAGAAGGCTGTGGCTGCTCCTTATTTAAATGATTACATATTCTTTTTCTCTCAAATTATTATGTTATTACTCACATGAAAAGTCTGATTGTTTTCAGTGAGAATTACTAGTTAGTGCCGTGTGGGAGGACCCAGAAGGAAAGCTTGTGGTTGTCCATGCTTATCTTTGCAGAGGAGGAAGTTTGGTGGCCTTGAGGGCTGCCATGTGGAAAGGGTGCAGTGCCATTTGGAGCTCTGGCAATGGTAGTTGGGAAGCCCTGTGGGCCCCAGATCCACTGTGCATTGGGAGAGATAGCATTGTAAGATCTTTTTTAAAGATGAAACATGAGTTGTTCCTTATAGTTACTTCTCATTAATAATTTGTAAACATTATGGCTGTTGTGAAAAAAAAGCAACAAACTGTGCAGCATAGATTTCAGGAAAAAAGGGGAAAGAATGGTAGGGTCACGTGGAGAAAAATATGTTAATTAGGAAAATTGTTGTTATTCCAAGAAATTGCCCTGACCCATGAAGTAAGTCTTCTACCTACTTCTTCCCACTGTGAATTTATTTGTCTGCTCACATGACATTTTTGAGGGTTGGAAAATATGAGTGTGGATCAGGAAGGAAGCTGTTGGAGTTCCCTGCAACAGTCAAAACCAAAGGTAATTGTTAGCTCTGCATGAGCATGAGCTAATCCAGAGCCCGTGCTTCATTCCAGTTCTTACTGGCCGAAGGCAGTTGCGAGTAGACAGAAAATGATACAGTGCTGCAGCCAGTGCCTAAACTATAGAGGTAGTTAATCATCAGCTCAGAGAGAGATGCTCTTCATCCATGTAGCTGCACTCTTTGCGCTGCTCTTTGCAGTCTTGTGACTTTCTCTTTGTGCTGAATAACAGTTAATTATTTTGTTAAATCCAAAGGGAGAGTCCTCACTACTTAAGAGTCATATGATGTTGAGCAAAAAGCCAACAATTCTGCTGCTGGAAAATGGGGCTATGAAATACAGCACTATCATCTGAAGCAAATAGCCCCAATGGCTTTCTGTTTGTGTACATTTATGCATAACCTCCTTTGACTTTGAAATGTTGTTGAAAAGAGAAATTCATTTGCTGTTACTTGAATTTCAGTCATGCCTACAGAGAGAAAGAAGAGTGCCTTTGGGATGAACCTGCAAGCAGTCATTACCTAAAAAATAAAACTGAAGTAATGGTGAAGTTGAGTGGGAACAGGTGCTCAAGGTCATTGGAAAGAGGTACGATAAGCAAGGTCTCCTGAGTTATGTCTGGTAGAAGAGCTGCTGGGCTGTCATGCTCCTTAAGATGTGCAGCCAATTCATGGGCTCTGTTGGACTGTGAAGGCAAGCTTCTCTTCCAAATCAGATGGCAAGAACTCGAGCAGGGGTTTCACACATGAAAGGGCAGCATTCCATGCAGCACTCTTGGGCCACACTGGGTTTTATCCAGTTTAGCCATGCTTCAGCCATTTGGTGCAGTTGTACCACACTGGTGAGCATGACACAGGAATATCCCTCATATGCAGCAGAGAAAGTGGAACACACGGGGACATGACATGGGATGCTGATTTACACTTTGATTCAGCATCCCCAGGTTCATTATTTTAACTCTGGTATGGTATTTACTCCTGTGGGTGGCCAGAAATGGCGCTTTTAATAAGTTACGGGTGTTCACAGTGATAGACATGTAGAAATCATCCTAACAGTCATCCATTGACTGTCTGGATAAGGGAAATGCTCCATTTTATCCATAGTTTTGTTAGTTTACTGAGAAACTCTGTTGTTCAAAGAGTAACCATTGCTCCATCTGAACAAAAACTTGGCAAATGTCTCCAGTAGTGGCATGGACATGGTCAGGAGATTGGAAGTTATAAGATTTAGAATGGAAAGATAGTGTATTGTATGTATACATGCTGACCCACCATTTTCCCCAACATTTGGTCAACTCTGTTGATATGACCTGACCACAGGTGGGTGGGACAAAGTTTTTTGGCTCTCCCTGTGTGTGTTTTGCTCAGCTCCACTGGAAAAGCTTCTAAGAGCTCTTTGCTGCTAATCATTCTCAAACAACAAATGAATGGAAAAGTATCTTACTAGAATGATTTACTGTTCGTCACACATAATAAATGAATAGAGTTATTCACTGGCAGTCACACATCTCTGGCTAATCCTTTTGAAGGTCACTCGTACCAGTCACCAATCTCACATCACAGCTACTGCAGTAGAGAGTGATGTGTTGAGGACAGGGAGCTGTTTTAAAAAGTGGGATCAGGTCTGTCCAGTGTTCTGGGTTTGTTCTCGACCCTAATTCCTACATGTCACATCACTGAGAACTAGTAAAGGGAAGAACAGAAACAGATGAAAATGTAGTAACACAGTTTGAATTGTTAAATCACCTCAGCCCAAAAGGAAAAAGCTGTCAGTGTTAATTCCTCTCTAGGGAAGTCAAAGCAGAACAGTTCGTTCTGAGATGTCCTCTCATGCACAGATATTACACTAACCAGGTTGCAGGGTATCTGCAACAGCTTCCTCTTGGTGCAAAACCATCTGACTGGAGGAGAACTGGATTGCAACATATTATTAGCTTTTTTATTATGTGCTACTTCAAGTTCTCAAAAAAATCCCCTAATTTGAGTTTGTGTTGTAATTTCCTTCCTCAGTTCCTGAGTTAGACAACCAGAGGAGAACAGCAATATGACCTCACTGATGAGAGACCTCCAAGGAAATTAGGCCATCGTAATGACCTGTAAGGTGTACTTGGGCACTGTTCACTCTCTGGGACTAAAAGAGACAAACTGTGCTGCCACCCACCTTGAACAGCTACAGCAGAGTCTGCTGGTGACTCTATTCCCTGCCTGAGTGGGTCTGAGCACCACAGAAAGTGGTAAATGTCTACAAATGGTTTGCAATGTACTAAAATTATACCTTGTGTTTTGGCCCAAGTGAAACCAGACTGTATCACCCATCCAAGGGCATATTGCATGCCAAGGATGTGCTGAAGGGGATGAGATCTTCAAGTCTTCCCTTCCCCATCTTCTTCCCTTTCACCTGCCCTTTCCCCTTCGCTTCTTCACTGCTCCTGGGCCTTTTCTGACTTCACTGATGACTCTGGAAAGGACAGTCTTGAGTGACCGGCTTGTTGCCATGCTTAGGGCTTGGTCTTTTGCCTTTTTCCAACAGCTGGGCTGGGTATCCATCCTGTTATTCCAAAAGATGCAGAACTTAATTAAAGATGACAAATATTTCTGCTTGACAGCAGACCACTGTTTAGATATATGGACAAGGAGAACTGAATAAATGGTGCCTGCTAACAGCATGCACAGGGTATTAGTCTTCACTGATAGCACTCCTGTTGTCTCTGGGGCCAGAAGCCTATTCATAAGGGTGAACCTAAACTCCTGGGACTCCATGAGTTGCTGTGGTTATCCACATCAGAGTAAATTCAGGTGAGAGCAAACTGCTGTTACCCATTTCAGGAGCCTTGATACACTTACATTCTGTGCTTCAGAAAATAAATACAGGGACATTGGCTCATGTATCTTAGAAAGAATTGAGTGACTCTACCTTGAGAGAAATAAAAAAGTAGAGGCAAGCAACATCATTCTTGCAGAGGCTGTGCTCACTCCACAAAATGACTCTTCTGTGGGTTAAAGTCAGTTCCCACGTTATGTCCTCTCCTGGAAAAGTTTCCCCAGATATCCTGTGGAGATGTCAGGTGTGGGCCACACTGATTTGCCTGCCTCCTGTCCTGTCTCTGGGATTGTGTCTGATTCATGAGTGCTGTACTGGTGAGTCCAAAATGCAGGCAAGTTTCAAAGGGCCCATGTTGCTGCTCTGCGGCTTTATTTTTGGCAGACTGTTAATAAATAAAAGGACAGTGAAAATACAGGTCACAGGATACAGCAGTATCCACTCGTGTTCTTCTCTGGGCTCAGTGGAGTGATGCTAATCTGGCCTCTTTCTCCTTCCTCTTCAGCCTTCCATTTCAAAACCAGTTTTGCATGCATTCAGGTTGTAGGCACGTGGGAGTTCAGTTTGCTCCCTTGGCAGTTCTGAAACCTGACAACCTTTTCAGAACCAGAACAGAAACCTCCTTATCTCTTTCCTCCCACAGGTTCCCGTTTTCAGCTGTGGGGAACAATCACCTTTGCACATCTTAATTTTTTAATTTTTAATTTTTTTTTTCTCACAAAATAAGGCACTTTCCCTGCCCTGATATTAAAAACAACCAAGGAGCTCAATGCCATGAGTCCCACAGCACACACAGTCCTTGACTATGATGTCAGCCAAGCTGATCCCTGCGGCTCTGCTTCAGGGGCTTAGCTTGTTGTTATCAGGGTCCAGCAGGCAAGCAGCACCCTGAACTTGGCTGCTGTGCAGCTCCATCTCTAAAATCCTCCTTCTCACCTTCCTCTGAGTTAAAACAATTCAAGCTCCATGCTAGTAAGGGGTGGGGGTGGAGGATAGGAGAATTTTGGAAGTAGGCTAGACTATTTCTTCTTACAATGTTTAATTGCTCTCTGGAAGCACTCTCATTGTGTTGTCACATCTCTGTTGTTCACCTGACTTACCCTTCTGCTTCAGTGCCACTGTCCTTCCTTCTTCTCCCCTTGCCACACCGTGCTGTTGCTACTTCATTTGCCATCATATATTGTGGCTGTTGCCTCTACCTCATAAAATCCCTTATCATTTGCTATTTTATTATATGGTATGGTAATGGAGGAGACAAGGTGAAGGAAAGAGTGAATTTTGTCATCATTATACCAGACTTTAGTAGGAGGGGTGATGGCAGAAGCCCAGGTAGAAGGAAAATGTAGGACAAAGGGACAGAGAGAAAGAAACAGAGAAAGCAATTGTAACCTGCCACAGCAGTGGCAGATAGCAAAATCAAGTAGGATCAGGCTTACAGTGCAGCCAATTATGCTGCCCGTAAAGATAGGAGAGTGACTAATAGAATCTTTTGCCCCAGGGTTTATTTCTCCGTATTTATATCACCATTACCAAAGAGGTCTGACATTGCAGAACAACTGCTTGCTTCATTACAGAAGCATGGAGTGGTGAGGAGGAGGAAGAATCCTGAAGTGGGATATGAAAAATGTTTTTTTTTTAACCCTGAGTGAAGGAAAAATGTGATTGAAAGAGTCTGAAGTGAACACAATAACTAGTTCAAGATGATGATGTTGAAAGAGGCACTGTTTTTCTGAGTGATTTTTGCAATGATGGAAGAAAATCCTGCTCAACCCTGGAATCTCTTACTTAGAAACCTTCCAAATCATCTATTACTGAAAATAATCTTAATTTTGCTTATTTTAATCAGGCGTCTTTCACTGAGTGGTTGGGTTTTGGTTTATTACCTTCATTGTTTTCATGGTAGAGTGGTCTAGGTTTCCCATACATTAAATTTTCAGTGGGAAAATTATTATTGACTTACACTTCTTAAAGAAATTCCTCTGCAAGTTTCAGGGTAGCAACTGAGAGCCTCTGATTTCTATTTTGAACAGGGAGGAGTCAAGAATATTTCAGATATTGCTTAGCCTCCAGGCAGGATAAAACATCAGATTAACCATGTACTGGGGATGTTAATAGAGAAGCCGGAGAGTGAAGACAAGCCTTGTGCTCATTTCTAACACTTGGCATTTATAAAACACTCTGCAAAATTGAATTCCTCTAGGATGTTGTAGCCAGTGTCATTCTTACTGTTACCACATGAGGCATGGGGCAGCTGGACCACCCATGACTCTTTGTCCTTTTCAATCATTTTGTTATTTACCAGAGGATACATTTTACCATACTAACATTTAGAAAGTACAGTCTAATTCAGACAGCTTTACAACTGTCTCTTCACAGAAATGACATCAGCTCTAAAGTATTTGTTCAGGTTTGAAGTGATGCTGTAAAAGAGGAAATTTTATCAGCTCAACTGCAATGCCTGATAAAGCCCCCAAAGTCAGTACAAGACCATTTGTAAGTTAGTATGGGCTATGTAAGAAATGTAAGAACAATGCTGAATTATGAGAAAACAGGTTCTACCAGATGTCCCCTGTGCTGGGGAGAGGAAGCACATTTGTCCCAGATTTTCAAGAGCACGTCCAGTTTGGGACTTTTCTTAGGAATCCAGGCTGAAACTTGATTTTTGCAAATGTTAGAGGCTCAGAAACTCTCATGAACTCCTGGAGAACTTGCAGACCGGGCAGAACATGTTGAGAAATGACGTGCTCTTTTCTCACACTTTCCAAAGTTATGACATCTGGTTTTAACACTCAAGGCTTTAAGTACTTCTCATTAAAGAGTGTGAGAGACCACCCTGATTTTTCACCAGCCCCAGAGGTTAATAAACTCATCCAGTTCTTCTGGTGGACTCTTTTTCTCTGTGTCTGGTTTTGAGAAGAAATTCATCCTGAAGCTGAAAGCTGGCAGAATATAATCAAAATTTATCTTGACAAACAGCATCCAAACATTGACATGAAGAAGGGACATCTCAAGTTGTAATGCTGACAAAGAAATCAAAAGTTGCTTTTCTGCAGGGATTGCTAAACTCTAGCCAACAGTAGTTGAAATATTGTAACACTGCTGCAAGAGGCAGTATATAAACATTCTTGCAGCCATATTATAGAGATCAATAAATTTGCTACCAGACGTTAGTGACCTGGCTTTTGGAAACAGTTAATTCTGGAAATCACGTCACCTACAAATGACCAAATTGGTATGATGAATCAGTGCAAAGAGGGAAAATTAATCTCTGCGCTCTGAGATGTGGCAATTGGGCTGAGAGCCCTCTCTGAGCCCATGCTACTCCTTGGTGGTGCTCGTTGGTAATAGTAAGCATGAGAAGAGGAAATAATGTCTACTTTATGCTGAAGTGCAGCTTTATTATCTATAGTCCCCTATGGTGAGAGAAACCAAATGGCATGGACCAATACCAGGACCTGAAAGGAGGATCTGTGCGTTGTGATGGAGATGAGCTGGACTGGTCCCTGCATTGTTCTTCCCTTTCTATAGCTTCTTCCCCTGTAAATCACTCCTGCACACATTTTACCCAACATATATGGAAATAATTAAAGCTTTGGAGAGGAAGTGTTTCCCGTGATAAACCAATTCTCTCGGTATTTAAGCACTGTGGAAAATTGACAACAAATTGACTCTGACATGATTAGGAATCCCCAAAGAGGGATTGTGTGGAATCTAGAGAGACACCTGCAGCCCCTACAGTGCTGCCCCCACACTCCTGCCTCTCACACCGCAGCGGCTCAGCCAGGCTGCACGACCCCCTGCTTTCTCATGGGAAGCAGCGTGAAAGCAGCTTAGCAAAACAGAATAATTGTCGTGCGAGGCTGGAAGTGTCAGAACAGCATCACTGCTGGCTGTGCCAGTGCAGGTTGAGGTGCTGGCCAGTGCATTTGGACAGGAATATTGCTTTTGCAGTCTAACTAAAAGAATGCCATTGAGTTGTGCTTTCTAAATCTACAGCAGAGGCAAAAAACCTTCCTTTTTTTTTTTCATACTTTTGGGGTTAAAGTGTTGGGAACCTGAAAGAAAGTGTACATGAAAACCAATAAGACTGTGTGCGGGGAGAACAGGTAATTTTATCATGGTACTAGCTTCCAGTACCTCCAGCTTTATATACTTGTGTTCAGCCTTCTCTAACTAGCAGTGCTGTATTTTGAGATTTAAGCCTTTTTTCCTCCTTTCACTCCTCAAACACTGATCTCTTCTAGAGCAGAATTCCACTGTTTGTGTTGGATGTGTCTCCTTTATGCAGTGAGACAGGCTGTAGCAAAATTTATTAGACCGCAACATAGAGTGGATCATTCCCTTGGTAGTTTTGAGTTCACATAACCAAGCAGGAGCTGGAAGGCAGTGGCACTATCTGCAGCATAATGGCAGCCACCTGAACCCACGAATCACTAGTCACATGGGGCTGGCAGGGAAATAAAGGCTCATTGCCCAACCTTGTCACAGCTGTGACAAGCCAAGATGTTTTAAGCCAGTGGTGCTGGAAAACACTGGCTTGCTTAGCCCTGACTATTTGCATCATCTCAGTGTTGCAGATTGTGACTGAGGGTAAGGAGCAGTCTGATCTGACTAAAACCTAATGCTGGCACCAAGTAAGATTTTGTGTTTTATGGGCTTGTTATGATCCTGACATTTTCAAACCTGGTGACGAATCCACACTGTTTTATCTTGGGAGAAAAAGCCCAGTGAAATGCTTTTGTCCTCTGCAGTGGCTATCTCAAACCAAACTCTGCTCAGTTTGGCTGGGTTTTACCTCTGCAGCTAAAGAGATCCTTGACTGCTGTCCTAGCTGTGGGAGGGCAGTAAGTGGTGCTGTGGGAAATGAAGGGGGTTCTTTCCTGTAGTCCATTTGCACTTGGTGAGGGAAGTTGGGACTCAAGTGCAATGGCTTTGTGACACAAGGCCCTATTACAAACCATTTTCTCCTTTTGTTACAGTTTTTAAAGGCTTAAAGCTTTAAAGACTTAAGGCTTGTTGCTGTTACATTTAACTGGATATATGTCTAATGTCTTAAAAGTCTTGGGGACAAAATTACATCTGCAGAGACTTCACCTGCTGAGCCTCTATTTTAGATGTTTAGTGTAAATTGCTGGGGCATGTGCAACCAAATCTGGAGCTTTGTTTTCTTTCAACAGTGTGCCAAACTAATGCATTTGAGTGAACTGTGGTCATTTACTTCTACTGAACAGATTTTGCTTTGCTTTCCTTGCTCTGTGCTGCTTCTGTCTTGTTTTATTAGCAAACCGAAGTCACCTTGGTGTAGGTAACTCGGTATGTGTAGGGTTGGAGTTGACAAATCTGCCAGGCTTTCTTGGGATTAGTAATTGCTTGATCTTAAAGTTTGTGGTTCCGCCATGATCCAACTCTTATTTAAATAATAATGATCCTATTAATTAAAGTTAAAAAGAAAAGTCTTGTGAAAGCTATCAGTGCAGTGGATTAAATCTGGTGTTTGGGCCCTGTGGCTTTGTTCTCTAATATCTGTCTGGGTGTGGATGCCAAATGTAGTGTTTCCTTGACTGGGACTGTATCCTGTCACTGGTGGATTTTTCTAGGGTCTGGGGAAGGTTGAGCTTGCTCTGCCTTTGGTTCAGAGAAAGCTAAGGAGTCCTTTCTCCCTTCCCCCCCTCCAGTATAGATTTTTTTTTTTTTTAGTAGAATCTCCTGAAGCTTAGTATTTCTGAGAGCGTTTCACTTGTTTATGAATATTTGATGGGTTCAAGACTGATCCTTAGCAATGTGAAATAGGTTCAAAACTGAGTCAATGAAAATACGCAGGAGTTTTGAAAACCTGGGAAGTAACAAAAATTTAAAATTACATTGAGGTGCTATTGAGTGCCAGTGGGAGGTGATGCATGAGGGTCACTTGTGCCTTTGAGATCTCTAGCACTACAGAAGTCCCAGCAGAAGTACACCGGCCTCTGTGGTGAGCAGCTGAACCTGCTGGTGTTAGCCGGTGTGAAAAGGAGGAGGACTCTGCAGATGAAACTGCTTTAAATAAATTTTTGTTAGGGTGTTTTGAAGCTTTTGTCAGGTCTTAGATTCCATTAGTCCTCCCTGAGCAAAGGTCACAGATGTACAATGCATTGGTGGATCTGTGTGTGGTTTCACCAAAAAGCGCCAAACAAACTTATCCAATTACAGGTGAGTGCCACAAGATGAGCACTGAGGTTAGAGAGGATGTCCCCTCATGGTGAAGTGCAGGAACCCAGCCCTGACAAGAGGGATCCGAGGTGAGGGGAATGTTTGGGGACAGTGAGAGATGGTAACTCGGGGAAAGCAGTGTGTGAAAGGTAAAATAGGTGGCCGGTTTGTGGAAACCAAATTCAGCAAACAGAGTAGACTTTGGGCTGAAATTGATAAGAAAGCAATTGGCCACTGGGATGAGCTGCCATGGAAATTGTGGACATTTTATCTTGTTTTCAAATCATGAGTACCTGCCTAGCTGGAGGATAAAGTTTAGCTTAATCTCTCTTTGGAGATTGAAATCTGTGATCTGTTGGTGAAGTATGAGAATTTGTTGTAGGCTCAAGGTAAATGCTATGAGCTGATAGCAGCGCTGGATTATGACAGGCAATAATTCCATAATAGCGTGTTGCCTGAGTTCTGCTGATTGCATGGGATGGCTGCAGTTATTCAAAAGTCTGGTTGATGCTAGTAGGATGTTTGTGGGCCTCAGAATAGGATGTCTTCAACAGGAGAAAAGGCTGCCATGTTTTTAAATCTGAGTGTCCTTTGTTCTGGCAGGATAATACCTTTTGTACTGACATCAAATGAATCTTTAGCTAGTTAGTAGATTCTGCCAAAAATCCGTTGTTATTAATTACAAGCTTGTGGCCTTATGATCAAATTTTCAATTAGAACAAAACAGGATTTTGAGAGTGTTTTGCATCTTAAAGCCCTTATGACAGGAGGAGGAAGACATGGACCAGAACAGCACAAGCATCCTGGTCAATTAATCATGTAGTTCTTGCTTCTCTTCCCAAAAGAGAAATTGGGAAGTTGAAAACATGTTAACTTGCACAGAGCATTTCTAGGTTTTTTTTTCTTGCTTTGAAATTATATGTTCACTGCAATTGAAAAGAATCAGCTTGTCTCCAGTAAGACTTTCCTTTTGATGTTTTATAAACCTTTTATTTCAACTGGAGATTAAAATTTCTGTTTTAATAGCTTTATCTGAGAAAAGATTTAAACTATTGGTTGGGAGGAGTGTATCCGGATCTTGAGAATGGAGAAACCATATTTTTGAACGGTTTTATTTTGAATTGTCATTTTAATTGCTGGCAAAGTCTAAAAAAATTCTATATACAGAAAAAATTTTATATACAGACTTCCCCCCAAATTACTGTGGAAGGCGCTTCTTAAGAAGGGCTTTTTTGTCTTGGCATTGACTAATTTTGATTCTGCAGGGCTGAAAAGTTACTTTAAAGGAATCTATTGTGTTTTCACAAAATCAAAATGACATCTGGTCAAATACTGGTATGTTTTGCTCTCAGATCAGTTTACGTTAATTGTAACTTCTTTTTCCCTGCTGATTTAATCAGAAAAGATGATGAACAACTTGGAGTAGATCAAAATATGTCGCACTGAAGAGAGTGGTAAAAAAGCATAAAAAGGCAATTAAAGTCTGGTAACCCTAGCTTTTTAAGAGTAGTTTGACAGGAAAACTTATTTAGGTAGGGAATGGGGTTTGTGGTGTTGAATTTGAAAGGCTCTGGTGCTAGCTGTGATGATTCAGTGTCAGTAGGCTGCTTGCCTCAAAGTAGTAAGGCTGGGCAGTGCAGTTTTTTGTGCCAGTGGTGATCAAGACTGTATGAAACCCCTGTGTGGATTTAAACAATGAGCATCTCATGGCCTTTTGGAAAGCTTTCTATCCTTCCTAAAGGACTGAGAACAGGCAGGGTCCAGAGGTGAGCAGTAGCCCTAGACACAAGAGTCTGTGTGCATCAAGCTCTGGCTTCAGACAAAATATCTTCCTCCTTTTGCTGAAGTTGCCTTGCATGATGTGAACTTCATCAGCAAGGAGACTGTCTGCTGTAAGCCTCATGCAGTTCCAATTTCAGATGGTGGCAGGTAGCAAAATAAAAGATGGTGCTAATGGAGATTGTGGTTATAAATAGCCATGTTCTACCCTGACATGACTTGGTGGGAGTTAGCCAGCTCTTGGTCAAGAGGAATCAAATTAGAGTGTAAAATACTGAAGCAAATAAAATGAATTTAGAGTTGCTCCCCCAAATCATGTGTCCTATGTTATACAGTGTTGTTGCCCCCTCGCCATGCTCCCATCTACCTGCTGAGGAGCTGCTCACTATTGGGACCTGGCATCCGTACTGTTGAATGATTGACCTGGGAGCCTGTCAGCTGTCCATTGCTCCTTCATAGGCCATTAACTGCCCAGAAATCCCTGGCCTCAGGTTGTCCCTCTCAGTGCAGTGAAGAATAGCTGTAAGTGCAGCCTGACCTTAATTCTAAACCAGAAGTTTCATCACAATTTAAACCCAGCTGTAAGGAGAAAGGGCCGGGTGATGGATCTCTCCTCCACTACCAAGTTACTGTCGGGGCTTTCTGTCCTTTGCATTTCAATTAGTGCCACGATGTGTTGTATAACAGACACTAATGCACTACTAGAAATTACAGGAGGGTGGTAGCTCTTCTGGGTGGAAAAACATGCCATTAAGTAAAGGGTGACAGCAGCCAGTGACAAACCACAGCAGGCGGTGTATTTAGCAACCTGGGCTCCCAGCTATGTTAAGAGGAAGGAGAGAGATCATTCATAAAAGAGCAAGAAGGTCTTGCTTGCTGGTAAGTCATTTCTGTCATGCTACTTCACACAGAGCATGCTAGGGAGCAAACCCAAACCACAGTGGAAACAATAATGAGCGTGGGAGACTGTGCAGACCAGGTACTAATTATTCTCTCTTCCTTTCCTCACTTAACTGCGTTTCTGAGGAATGTGCACATCTACTAAAACAATGTCATTAATAACTTCATTTTCAGTAGTTCACTGTATCAAGTGCCAGTGATATGCATTGAACAAGTGTTTTCTATTATTCCATTTATTTGAGCAGGGTTTGAAGTTTTTTTGCAGCAAGGCCATAGTTATCAAGTGTTTTTAAGATCACAGTGTAAACTTGGAAGAGAACATCTTCAGTCTCACTGCTGTAGCTGTGTTTTCTCTTCCCTACAAGGTTTATCTCCTCAGTCACAAGTTCTGCCTCCTATTCTGACAGCTATCCATTTGTGTTTATGCTCATTTGTACCCTGTGCTTTTGGTAAAACAAGTGGCCTGTTTGTCAGGTAGTGCATCCTCATGGCTAAACTTTGTGAACGAAGATTTGGGAGGGTTTTACCCACGCTTGCTGCAAGCGCGGTCAGGTAGTTCAGAGGTGATGAAAACTCCAAACTTATTGAAGCAGTTCAGTCAGTGCCATAGCATTTTGAGGCTTAAACCCATAATTTTCATGGCTAGGTCTCAGCTCTAGAATGCAGTGAATGTGGTTAGAAATGTCTCTTTCAGAATGTGGGTTATGACTTTTGTCTTGAACCACCTGTTGAATGGTGCTTTGGAGATGAGTCACAACGAGTTCCCCATCTGGCTTCCCCCTGTGGGTCCCTCTGCGGTGTGGGGTGAATGAAGCAGGATATTACAGGGCAAAAAGCCCCTACAACACTCACCAAAAGGCTCTTGAAAATATCTCAAAGAGCAAGATAGGAAATGGCAAGTTGCTTAGCAAAAAGTTGAAAGTCTAGTAGGATGCTTCTGTTCAGGTAAATAAAAAGTTACAATTGAAAAAGAAGAGGCATGTGTTGAACACTTGCAGTTTTGCCCTTTGCACATGTGCTGGTTAAGGTCCCTCCACAACACCTGTGGAAAACTTTGGAGAGGCAGCAGCCAGTCCTGATAATGGTGTCTCTTCACTGTATGGATGTATTTGTGGTTGAGGGTTCTCTTGCGATATCCTATTTCTCAATTTTCATGCCACAGTTACCATCTTTTTCTCCTGCTAGTGCCTTTGTGTAGGCTTTTTTTTTTCCCCTCTCTGCTTACACTGCCCTTGGTCCTGCTCTGAGTTCACCTCCCTTGAAGTGGAGACTTGTCCTTGAATATTGCTTAACCTGCTTTGCCATGGTGTTTATCTTCTGCAATGCAGATACCAAACTTCAGTTTAACATTTCCCCAGGCAGTTTGTTGGCTGAGGTGATGTATGGGATGTTCCTTGTGGAAGTGCCTTTGCTTTCCCTGACCCCTCCAGAAATTTGGAGAGAAAGTCAAGGGGGGCAGGAAATTGGATCAGGAGGTGTGTGGACAGGGGAGAAACAAGCAACTTCTGCACTAGCAACAGGCAGTGTGACTGCCTACTTCTTCATGACACTTGATGTGAATTCAAGTGGATTTGATTTCTTTTTGCTCTCAGGCTGAAAAATTTCACAGTGACTTAGAAGAAATGGAATGACTTGCATCCAATGGTGACTTTGAACTGGAAGGAGAGCCTCTTATTTCATGGGGTTTGGCTGTGAAAACATCTTTTAGCCAAGCAGTCACCTCCTTGCAGAAGCCTTTAGCTGTATCCCAAAGACAGAGCCCCCTGCTCCTTAATATTGCTTCTCCTCATGGAGAAAGGTTACAGTGAAATAATAGTAAATGATATGGCATGTCTGCAAATCACTGGTGTGAGGGGCAGTTCTTTCCATTACAGTCACTATTCCATCACTCAGCCCTCATGTTGCATAATTTCCCTTTCATTTACTGCTGCTTGTGATAGGAGAGCTCAGACCAGCAGTCAAGGACAGTGCCAAGAGTACCTAATCAAATCTAGTCATGCAGATCCCTGTCCGTGGTCTGGGCAAACTGCAAAGCATTTCAGGGCTGCAGCAAAACTGAACTTGCTGTCCTATTCCTGGCTTTAATAGCACCTGGGAGAAATGGTTTCCCAGATGCATTGCCTCTGTGGGTACATCACCCCTCTACCACCTCCCCCTTCTTACTGTACATTAATAGTTGTGGCCCAAGTACAATATCTATGCAGTGGGGCTCTTTTTCCCAAATATGCCCCCCACCATAGTGTGTGCAGTCAGTGAGGTGCTGCTGGGACTGATGCCTGCGCAGCCTGCTGCAGGTGAGATTTCTTTGGGGAGCCCTATTGACTAGAGAAGGAAAAGGAGTGGTTTTAGTTGTGGAGTTTTGCACGGCTTTGTGGCAGAGGCAAATTAAATACTTGGTTCTGCATTCATCCCATTGCTTTAAAATGGGTGTTTATATTGCCCTAGAGGCATATTTTGAGGCAAGGAAGGGGGATTGTGTTCCTGCTTAGGAGACTCCCTCCCTAACTCACAGTAATGGTAATATCAATTTCATTAATCTCATGCATTCCCACTTTCAGGTGAGTCATGGTGGCAGAAGAGGTTCCCAGCCATGCCCACACCACCATGTGAATGGCCTCTGCCCTCTGTGCAGAGCTTGTGCAGCATGACAGCATGGAGAGTTGGGGCCATCTCCAAGTCCTGCATGCCCTCTTCACCTTTTTGGCCTTCAGAAAGGACAGGCAAAAGCAGCTGCTCTTGCAGGACAGGGGAAACCAGGTCTGGGGTAACACCTCTGTCCTGCAACCCCACACAGGGCTGTGTCCTGTCTGTGTCTGCCAACAGGCTGGGGGGCAGTGGGGCCTGATGTTCTGTTCTCCACTCTTTCTGCAGCTCCCAGGTGCTGAAGGAGTTGTAGGTGGGCATACTGCTGGGGTAAGACACCTGGGCAGATGCTCCAGGTGCAGCTGGAGGTGGGAACATAGCTCCTCAGCTTGGGAGAGGCGCCCCTGTCGTGTCAGGCAGCTCTTGGGCAGAGCTGCCTAACAAGAGAGAAGAGGCAACCTGGTACTCGGCCATCTCTCTCCTTGTCCATGCCTGCTGCACAGGACATCAGCAGGAGCCAAGAGAGCTTGAGTGATCTGTATCTCATTGCTCCAGCTCCTGGAGAAGGGGCTGAGCCACTGCCATGCTGTGATTGCATGAATTATATTCTTTTGCTGGTCCCCTATACTCTGTCAGAAGGAGAAAATACACCTTTTAGCTAGTCATTGCTCTGTTGTTCTTTGGAGTCTTTTAGAAAAAGGAGCTTTGTGTCTGAGCTACTGAACCAGAGGAATGGCAAGCTAAAGAGAGCAGAAACCTACACAAAGACATAATCTTTCTCATTGCCTTGTTCCCCAGGTGAAAGCCTGTTCCCTGGGGCTCTGTAGCATCTGTGAGTCCTTTTCAAGTCATGACTAGATTATGGTCTTGGAGGCTTGAGTACTCCTCCAAATTTGACCTTGTTTCAGTCCTCACATGGGGGAACTGGTCTGTGGCAGATGCTGGGTGCCACTGAGCAGAGCAGAGGGGTGAGACAGACTGGAGATGAAAAGGGATGTGCTGGAGTCTCAGCTGTGCTAGTGACGCACATTTTGTCTAACCACAGTTGCTTTGTTCTCAAGGCTGCTGTTGCAATGCTAACTCTGTCCACAGCCTCTTCAGCTGGTGTGTGCTTCTGAACATTGCTGTCTGTGCTCCGCCCCAACCTTAGCTGCTCTGCACCCTCCTGCCTATCTCCAATTGCTAGCAAGAAGAATTTGGTGGTGAGAAGGGCACCAGAGGTAGAGGTCAGAATTCTGTGGGACAAGGCTATGTGTGTGAGCTGACTCAAGTGTTTTCCTGAGGCAGGTGCCAATCAGAGGATAAATCTTTGCTGGCTGGTGCCATTCCCTGGGAATATCAGGTTTTTGCTCTGTCTTGGTAAGCTGGGTGAGTGGCAGTGAATTGGAAAGGGGTGTCTCTACTGCAAAAGTATGATACCCTAGCAGTGGATACTATCGGTACCAGCCCCTTCTCTGATCTGTTTCTCTGGCTACAGAAATATTACCTGTCTTCTACTGCCCATCATCTCCCCAGGTCTTTCAAAGCCCCTGCAATGAGAGCTTCTTGAGCACACTCTTCTTTTGGCCTTTCACATCCTTCCAGCATCACGGCTCCACAGCACCCCTGTGAACACTCACTGGAAACACCCAGGAGTGACAAACTGCTGCTCTGTGAGGCTGGTCAGGAAGAGAATGATGCCCTTCAGAGAGGAGAAATAATAAGAGCATTGAAAGAAAAGGCTTGCTGGGATGGGAGGGTAAGTCAGGGCATGGGAGTAGAAGCTAAATTTCCCTTTTATATAGGGATCCTCTTATCTTCAAAACTATTCTGGCTTACACTGGTTTGTTTTACATGAGTGGAGGATGCCTTGAGTTCACAAATTAATTTTGACTTCTGTAGAAATAGCAGGACCTCCGTGACCTTGGGTTACATATGTACAACTGAACTTAAAGCAGTGTTGTTTCTTGTGTTTGAGGATCACAGCTGAGGAACTGTGATCCTCAGCTCCACAGCTGCACCTTATGATCCACAGTCTGAGTATATCAGGGTGCCAGGCACTGCAAGAAAAACACCATCAGCAAAATGCTACAGGAAAAAACAGCTGCTGTAGCTGGCAGCTGCTGGGAAGGTACCTGCAGGCTACATGTGAAGGAGAAGCAGCCAACCTGTCAGCCTCATTTTGTAGCACAGCTCACCAGATGCTGGAGCTGTAATGTGCACATATGGAATCTTACCTCCAGCACAAACCACACCTGCTGCCCAGAGCAAGGTGCAGAAGGTGTAGTTGCCAGACTTGCTATTCACAGAAGGTATGGTAATCCCATACATGATGATGCTCAAAAATATTTCTGCATAAACAATGCTTTTGACCTTGTACCTGCAGGTGCAGTTTTATGCTTTAAGGAATATTTTAGGTTAAAGACATGTACTTCTAGAGAAAGAACTTAGCATGCATTTTAAAGGCTTATATAAACACAAGAACTGTCAGAAAATGTCCATGGTCCTATGCTGGTTGTCTCAGCATTCTTACCTCCTCTATCTGTTTCATGTTGCCAAATTCATTTGTTGTCTTTTGCTGTCAGTGGAGATAAACCAGTGCTAATTTAGTCCACAGTATTGTTTTTATTCAGTCCTGTGCCATGGAGCCAAATGCTCTGCTCAGATAAATTGGCACCCACATTGGTCATTGACCCAGGAAGCAAGGGAATAAGCCAGCTACTGCTGTGCTGGGGAATTATGGTTGTCCTGCACTCATGTCATGTTTGGCCTGTGAATTTAGAAAATGAGGTATGAAATTAGCAGCTGCTACAGTTGTTATTGACAACAATTTTGCTGACAACAGTGTTATCTGACTTCAGTGTAGGTGTTTCCTGCAGCCCAGTGTGAGAACCTGAAGGCTATTTTCCCCTTTGGTTTGACACTTTGGGTTGGGATTAGACAGAACTGAAGAAGCAGCGCAGCAAAGTGTGACCTCGTGTCTGGTCCCCAGCACAACTTCAAAGATAACAAAGGTGTTTTTAAAAAGAACCCAACAAAATATTAAAAAAAAAAATCAATAAAAATAAACCTTGCACATGCCTTCTTTGTGTCTGTACACAGGAGCAAGGCACAGGTTTGCTTAATTGCCAGATCCAGTTGAAAATTATATTTTAATATGAAATTTCTTTTTTATGGAAAAATATCAGTCTAAACTTCTTTCTTTTCTTCACCTGAACGTGTATTGTGAAGGAAGACACCTAAGAGGTTGAGAATAATTTTGTTTTGCCTGTAGGACCAATGGGCTGGCTAAGGCCATGTGAGCCTTGGAAGGTGGCCAGGTATGAATGTGTTTGATCACAAGAGCAGAGGGCTTCGTGCTTTCCATGGTTTTGGACCAAAAACATGGTTTGTCAGCTCTGCTCCCAGTGAAGTTCAAAGCAAAATTGTGTAGTGAAGTCATAAGCTCTGACATGTCTTGTGTCTGACAGGCTGCAAGAGGGGGTGTGTGAACTGGGATATGGTTCCTGACAGCCGAGTTTCTCTGAGTATGGAAATAGGTGTATAGAGACAATATACTTGCCCTTAGATGGCTGGTGATGTCGTCCCAGGGATGGGCATCAAAATACAGTTGGTTGGCTGACATCTTTGCGTGACCAGGTATGTGTTAAAAATAAAAAACAAAGGAACAAAACTCAACACCACAATCCAAGGAAAAATAATAACCCAACCCCAACAAACTGAGGGTAGTGGAAAGCAGTTTCAGGTCAGCCAGATGATTGTTTCCTAATGGATCTTTTTGGGAGTTGAACTAGTTGCAATTAGAAGTTTTGATAAAAAGGAAAAAGAAAAAGGGTTTGTGGGGTTGGAGAGGAATGAAAACAAATGCTGTCCTTGAAGGGGAGTTAGTGTGAAGGGTGGGGGTGGTGGCAAGAACAATGGTATTTTAGGTATTTAAAAGTAATGTAAGTTGGGGTCTTTCCTTGAGGTGGTTTGTTTGTTTGTTCCCCCCCACCCCCCTTCTGGATCCTCTACCAAACTGAAAAATACCTTGTTTTGCATGGGTATAAACTGTAGCAAGCTTGGTTTGGAGGCGATTTGTACAAGCTAGTGTTTGTTAGAGGAAAATAAGTGAAGCTGTGATTTCCCTGACTTATGCTAGGGTTTTGTCTGACCTTCAACATGGACTGTGATGGAAGTTTGTTCCTGTATTTTTTTCGAGATGAATTTTCCACCACCTGCCTCTCATATTTGATGGAGCCTCATGTGGTAGAAGAGCACAACTTTTCCAGGGTCTTAGTTGAGTGTTCAGGCTGGGCAACTCTTGATGTTGATGAGCAGCTAATTTTAGTTCATGTAAAAATATCTATTATATAAATACACAAATTATATTGACATATTAAAGTACAATTATTAATTATTCTTAATTTAATGAATACAAGTAATCAAGGTCTCTATTTAAAATGTAGAAAGTTCTCATCTCAGGCATGGGAAACTGCTACTCTTGCCTTTCATTCATTTTGAATGTAGAGCAGAGAGTTCCAGGAGTTAGAGGTGGTTACTCCTCAGATCAATAAACAGATAAATGAATCATGTCCTCTTTGCTCTTGAATTTTTGAAATTGATTTGCAGATTTCCACTTTCTAATCTACCCCCTTATTTCAAGCTCATTCCTCTGTTTCAAACTGATTCCTGATTTTTGAATGATCAAATAGGCTTCATCTTTGTTCTCCTGCTAAGAATGCAAACCATTCAACAAAACTTCAATTAATTTTTTTTTCTAGTCATCATGTCCTTTATCAAGGCTTCAGATGAAATATGGGTATTCAGATGTGAAGAAGGCACTACTTCCTGATTTTACCCTTCTGCTTTGGTGGCAATTGAGCAGGGGAAAAAAGTTATCCAAAAGGGGAAAACAACAGTGGCATAATGTTAGCAAGTCTTTTAATTTGATAATGTGGTGTTGGGATTTTTTAAAAATATAAAAGCCTGTAGAAATTCATATTTTTTTTCTGAGAAAATTAGCCTTCTGGGAAAAAAAATTCCTCCTAAGTGTAGCTCTTCAAAGGGCTCAGGCACAAAAAATAATAATGTTACTGCATCCTAATTGGAAGTCACTAGAAGGCAGAATAAATTTTGATTGTGATTGATTTAATAGATCTTCACTGTAGCTGGTCTTAAGAAGCTTATCTTGCCCTTGTATCAAGTTATTAATACATTCAGCTATATATTGCTGATCTTTGGCAGGTGTGGAGGTACAGCCCTCATGATTTAAAGGGACCCTGTTGTATATTGTGGTTTATTCTGAAATGGAGTGCCATCCTGGAGGAAAAGACAAGGATTTGTTCTGCAGGAAATCCTTGCAGGGCATGGGGACGATGATTCCACAAGCCACTGCTCCACTACCTGCCACTCCAGTGGGGCTCCAGGGACCTGGGGGACCTCGTTGCTGCAGCCTCCCATAACCCCTTCTTTCACTGGGGAGGATTTGCTTATGTGGGGTGAACCTAATTACAGTCATGTTGGCACACTGTGCAGCCAGGACCCTCTGAAGATACCTTTCCAGGTGTGATTTGCCAGTATTTTCCCTCCTCTAGATCTTTTTGTACTTAGTGCATCTGTAGATTTCCCTTGGACAGCTTCCACCAGCAGCAATGAAGTTGGCTTTAAAGCAGTGTAAAAAGGGTCAGAATTTGGCCTACTCTCTATATATAGAAAAAAAGTAGGAGTTACTCAGCTTTCCTTTCTTCACACCCTACTGGAGCACAGAACATTCCTGCTCACTGGATCAGTTAAGCTGCAGTCTAAAGATGATCTGCATTAATTCTAATTTATAACTGGAGTCTGAGTACTGCTTAGAGCCATGATGTGCTGTCTGACAGGCTCACCTTTTGAAACTTAAAACCAGGACATATTCTCAGCAGCCTCATTACTGGTTCAAGAGCAATGCATATTATAATGTCCATCAGTTTCTTTTAATTATGCCTGTAGCAACTTGGGACAGCTACTGATTTGGTTTTGAGAATGCTGTGTCACTGTTTGACAGGCTAGAAGGAAGCCTGGGCTGGCAGGATGCCTGACCTGCAGAAGCACCAAGGTGAGGGCAGGCTTGTTGGGGTAACACTGATTCTCACCCCACTGTAGCTCACTGCTCTTGGCCCAAAACAGAAGGTGCAGTTACCAGAACTGACACGATCTAATGGGAAAGATGTGTGCTAACCTGTACTGTGTGGGGACAGGCATCACCCAGGTCCCCCTCTGTTTGGGGTGACTGAGTGCACTGCCTGCTTCAGCTGGTGGCTGACCTCAGGGGATGCCACTGTGGAGCAGCTCGGACCTCGGGGGTGGGACACAGCTATGCGTCCTCTCTTGTGTGACGTGGGACATGCTGTTTCAGTGATGTAAAGCGCTGCCTGACCTAGTGTCCTGTCCATGCCAGCTGCCTTAATGGCTTGCTAAAACTCATTCTATTTTGCTTTCCAAGCAAGGGAGTCTCATTTCTCATGATGTAAGAAAGCAATTTGTGTGAGGATCCTGGTGCTCACCAACAGATTAAGGAACACGTCCTGGTCCATGAGAGCCTCACCACTTACTTCAGTGGGTGCAAGATTCGTCTTTGTCTGAGCTCTGACACACTTTGTGCTGGCAGATGCAGAGAGATTTCCCTCACACACATGATGACTATACACTGCTTGGCTACACATCACTTGTACTTATCCCTCTTCCAGCTGTCACATGCTGTGCCAGTGGTACCAGCTCCTTGCCATACTTCTCCAAGGTCCCTTTTGAGAGACTCGCATCTGTCTCCCCTGCTTTTCGCATTGAATCGTTTGTAATGGCAGTGAATGAAAAACTCAGAGTGCCGAGTCACGGGATAACGATAACAAAAATGCTATTTGTGCAGTACAAGTTGATACTGTAGAAAGATGACTGACCTCCTGTTCAAAGGTCTGTCAAAGGTGGTAAGTGTTTTGCATGCTGACGTTGCCTCCCACCCATAAAGCGTGTCCTGCAGCATCACACTCCTGCCTCTCTGCCCAAGGTGGTCATAACCAGGTAGCCCAGGAGCTGGGATGGTGCATCACTCCCTGGGGCTCGCTGCTATGGCATTTGCTCAGCCCCTGTGGACAGGTCTGGGCCACTTTGGCCACATCTGTTCTTGTCCTACTCTGCCCTGGAAGTCTTCTCTGCTACCCTGAAGCTGAGTTGCAGGGTGAATTGAAGGATTTGGTGCTCATCTTTCTGGCTGGGTGCAGGGTGGATAGATGCCTCAAGTTCACCAGCAGCATTACGGTTTGTTTTCTGTGAAAACAGTGACTGGTTGCAGATGCAGTGTCTCAAAACATAGCTGTCTGTGTCCTTGAGGGTGGTGTCACCTCTAGTCCAGCTCATTCCCTGATACTGTATAGTCAGATGACCCATGATGGAGAGCTGATTTTACAGCTAAAGGGCAGGACAGGGGATCAGGGAAGGCTGGGACATGAGTGCTGGGGGTTTGCTGTGAGCAGTCAGGGGCTGGGTGGAGATGGGAGGTCAGGACAAGGGTGATGTGTACCCCTGCTGAGAGAAGTGCAGCCTCAGATAAGGTGGAGGGGTTTAATAACTAGGGCTGGAGCTGGCAGAGCTTGTCCAGCCACAGGAAATGCAGGTCTGGTGAAAGGTGGTGTGTGTGAGAAACCCCTGCCTCTAAGGACCAGAGTTGACTAAAGGTGCAACTGTGGTACGTAGCATGAGGCCCAGGCTCTGCCCCACCTTGCATGGCCCTGGTGCACCAGCGTGGGTGTGGGTACCCTGAGCCTGCAGCAGGGAAGGGCAGGCAGATGGGTGAGTGCTGTGGCTGCTCCAGCACTTGTAGAGCAAGTGGGAAAGGAGAGCTCTTGGTGGTATATTGCAGCTGGGCTGAGAATGAAGGAGCAGCATATGCTGCTGATCCCGATGGCTGCTTCATTTCTGTGGGCCAGCTTGTTTAGCTGACGTAATTGGAAGGCTTCCTCTAGGACTGGGATGTGGCCTGGTGATCTAGGACTGGGATGTGGCCTGGTGAAAGAGGCATTGATAAGGTCAGTCCCCATAGCCAGAAACAGGCAGTGACAAGTCGGTCACATTCTTTGGATTCAGGTGCCAGTGAGCACTTGTTGGGTTTGCTGTCTCCATCTGTGCTATCAAACCAGGCTGGCATTTGAAGGTCATGCAAAGGGTAAATATGGAAGTGCCCCATGTAGGTATTCATACAGAGGAAATAAGATTAGAAAGAAGCTTCTGCAAGTGATCTGAGTGCCAAAGTGATCATGTAAATCAGCAGAGGTTTAAGATGGACTGAAATGAAGAGCTTGCTCCTCTCACACTGGAAACAACTCTCTAAATCCAATGGAAGTGCTTGTATAGTGTATGTTTGTCAGCAACAAACCCAAAATCTCTAGCTTCTCCTATTTGCATAAGGTGTCAGAATCTTTCTGCTTTTCCAAGCTTTAACCTCCTTTGCCACAGACAGTCTTTGCAGGTTGGGGCACCACCACCACGTTCTGTGCAAGCACCTGAGCTTCAGGAACATCTTCTGTTTCCCAGGAGCCTTTGACAGTGTAAAAATCCCTGAAGGTTTTTTGTTATTTGTGGTTTTTTTGTTTGTTTGTTTGTTTTTGTTTTGTTTTTCTTTTCTTTTTTTTTGTTAGTTTGTTGGTTTTTTTTTTTTGTTTTTTTTTTGTTTTTTTTTTTGTACAGGCTTACTTTGCAGTTATGGTCTGTGACTTTCAGTGTGGCTGTGCCCTGGATTGCCCAGTCCTGGGGGGAGGTTTTCTACATGGATTGCTCTGTATAAATAAACCCATGACAACAATGATGAAAAATGCAGGCTTTTGCTCTAAAAGTGCATCCACTGCTACTTATTCTTAAAGAATTCTTCCACCAAATCATCACAAATCATCATTCCTTCCTCATCGCTGTGTAGTCTGACAATAGCATTTTTTCAGAGAGACAAAGATGATGTGTAGAGAAAAAGCAATAACTATACAGGATTCTGAAAGTCTGCTGAGCAATTGCCCCCTGGATAGAATAGCTTTACAGCATATGCACATAAGTTTTAACTCTTGGCTGCTGTTTAAACTAAACTAGTTTGTGGTGTCACTGGCTTTCTTTTGCCTCCTTCTAGAATGCTGAAGATCTGCTTTTATCTTCTTATGATGTACATTGGCCCCAGCTGCTTCATTGCACCATGATGCCCTAGAACCAGAGGGGAAAACTGAGGATGGGAGCGTGTTAGGCTGAGATTAAAAGTGAAGGTTGTGTTGGTAGCTTAGAGTGGGAAATCTGGAGCAGGATTCTGGTGCAAAGTAAAATACTCAGCACACAAAGCTGGTCTGTGACTGTAGGCTGGATGAGAGGGGAAATGGCCTCAGCCAGGCTACCCTTGTTTAAAAGGCCTAGCACATGGGAGGGAGCCAGGTAAGGGTTTGGTATTACATGCAGCTGTCTGTGCATGTAGCACACAGCAATCTTCCATTGCTGAGGGGCTGTGACTACTTTATGGGTACTTGGCAGGAGGAGTTAATGCTTGAATTCAGCATTCTTCATCAGTCTTCTCTCAACACCTGGAGGATGCTGTCACACTGCACGGTGCCTCTGTTCAAGATGCTGCAAGGCTTACTGACTCTCCAGCTGCTGTTAGTAACAATGCATTTGTCATGTGCTGTTTAATTAACACAGAACGTGAATCATAATAAAGAGAACTGAGGTACATGTCAGTTGAAATGCCAACAACATAACTGCAAACATAAAATGCCTTCATATTCTAGCCACACAATACTACAGCTGCTATTACTTCAGCATATGACTGAATAAGCATAGCAAGAGCAAGGCTGCACTGATGCTGCCTTTTCCCCGTAGGCACAAAGAGCAATGGATTACCTGACCTTGGAGGGATAGAGTTTTTCCCCCTACACCCTTCTGGATTTGACACTTGCACAACATTCGATACCTGTTATCTCAGAAGAGCAAATAAAAAGCCCATCTTGCAAAAGCCAAGCCAAGGGCAAAGACTGCCATCATCTTCATTGATTTGTGTTTGCAGTGTTTGATGCTGGCAGGATTAGCTTGTTTAATTTGTTCACTGTGTGGCTTTCAAAGCGATAACCACATTAAAATGACTGAGGTTTGGTTGATAGTGAAGTGCTTGTTATTCCTAAGTGTTGATTTGGGATAGAGCTGCTCTGAGGGGTGCACATGAAATCCAGGTTAGCCATGTGGTTTGCTGCTGGCCAGAGAAAGTTTGTGCCTGATGCTCTTCAGGCAAAGATGAGCAAATATTACATCCCCGTGTTTCAGAGATTATGGAATGAGCCAAGCATCCTGATCTCACATGGCAGATCTGTGACAGCTCTCTCTTGAATCCCAGATGGACCCATGGTTATTTTCTGTCCAGGCACCTGGCATGCCAAGTGATGTGAATGTCTTGTGGCTTGACTTTGACTTGTCACTGTGCACAGACCAGCCTTACATCCTTCCTTCTGACTGCTCAGAGCATCCAGGTCAGGCCTCCCAGCTGGGCCAAATGCTGAGTCCCTTTCCAAAATGTCACGTCAGCTATGAGAGAAAAATGCCTTGCCTCTACTGATGAGATGCTGAATGCCTGTTGATCTTTGTGTTGGGATGTGACAATTCAGTACTGAAAAAAAAAAGTTAACCCCAAAGTTTTCAGGTAAGAGTTATATTGATGAGCCTTTCAGTGCTGTTAACTTGTGCCTTAGCTGAAGTTTTGCCTGCACATGAAAATCTGGGGTTTTGCTCAGAGGTTAAATTTGCATAAGAAGAAAGAGTTGCAAGGCTGATGTCTCCTACCTGTGTGTTTCAAATGGCATTAGAAAATGCTGCCTTTTAAAATGACAGACAGATACCGTGAGTAAACTAGCAAGCTTTCAGAAAGGCATCTGTCTGAGTAAGAGACCAAAATGATTTTCAAAGTATTTTACCATGTTAATCTTCTCTTATAATTAGTGCACTCTTATACTTAAGGCATAGAAGTAAATTGGTAGAGGCTAAATATCTTTTCAAGGAATCAGTTAGGCTCTGGTGAAGTTGCATGTTGAGTACTGTGTTCAGTTTTGGGCCCCTCACTACAGGAAGGACATTGAGGTGTGCTGGAGGGTGTCCAGAGAAGGGCAATAGAGATGGGGAAGAAGTCTGGAGCACAAGTCTAATGAGAACTGGCTGAGGGAACTGGAGGTATTTAGCCTGGAGAAAAGGAGCCTCAAAGGGGACCTTATTCCTCTCTACAACTACCTGAAAGGAGGTTGTAGGCAGGTGGGGGTCATCCTCTTCTCTCAGGTAATGAGCAATGGGATGAGAGGAAATGGTCTCAAGTTGTGCCAGGGGAGGTTTAGACTGGATTGGGAAAAAACTGGGAAAATTTTTTTCACAGAAGAGGTTGTCAAGCGCTGGAACAGGCTGCCTGGGGAAGCTGTTGGGTCCCCATCCCTGGAGGTATTTAAAAGACATGTAGCTATGGTGTGTAGAGGCATAGTTCAGTGGTGGACTTGGTGGTGCTGAGTTAACAGTTAGACTTGATGATCTTAGAGCTCTTTTCCAAACTAAATTCTGTGACTCTGTCATTCAAATCCTGCCCTTCTCTCTTAGCCCGAATACTGCAGTTACTTATCTCAGTACAATTAATCTTTGTTTCAGCTTTGTACTGCATGGTTGGAGACTCCTGTGATGTGTCACTGTCTCAGTGAGAAGTTATGACTGACTTCATTGAACGCCCATCATGGTGCTACCTTCGTTGTTAGGCTGGTGTGTATGAAGCAAATCAGTGCTTGCTTTCTGTCTCTCTCAGCAGAAGGATAGCATGCTGAAGTTATTTTTGTCACCACTTAGCCTCTTTGAAATCCTTTTAAGCTTATGCTAGTTTAAATTTCATAACACAAATGATATCAGAGAGCCTTTGTTAACTGATGGCCTACTGAAGCCTTTCCCTTTAACAGGGTAGCTCTCGGGTCTTATTCCTTCCCCCAGCATCTCTTGCTACAAAATACATAAGAGTGTAATCGCCTCAAAGGCACTTGCTTTCTGTCAAGTCTGACTGAAGGCAGACAGTGGGGAGGGCAGGAGAAAAGATTGTGAACGTGTTGCTTGTGTGCACATGGAGTACAACGACAACTTGCATGTCTTACATGCCAGGTGGCAGCACGTGTGAAGGAAGGTAGCACTGCCTGCCTTAGTGAAGTCTCTGTGCACTTTGCTCGCTTGTGGGCATGTGGAAATTTGTCCCAATTCATCTACTCAAAAAAACCCAGCATGTTTTCATTGGGGTAGCGCTGTGTGGTTGTCCCAGCCTTGCATCAGGTTCCTGCAGAGCTGCTGCATCCTGGACAGAGGTAGAGCCCTTGCCTAGGGCCCTCCAAATGAGGAGTGCCCATATCCATGAGGCTTTGCCTGTGGGCCACCCGGGAGGCTGTTGTCCACCTTCTGGTGGGTGTGCATGAAGAATGTCATAGGTCATCTTCCTAGTTTTGGGACTTGATGTCCTATCAGCTGCAATTAGGGAACTCAGCAGGTAGTGACAGGATGGGGCTCCTGGCACAGCTCCTGCCCTGCCGTGTGATGTGTGGCCTTTTTGCTGTGGAGCTGATGGGACACCTGAGGCTTTGAGAAAATGTTCTCTGCAGATTGTGGTGATGGTAAACACTGAACCCAGCCTGAATAGTCCAAATACTGTAACACAATGCAGAGCACTTGAAAAATGACATCACAGGCAAAACTGTAGCCAAACTGGGAAAGTTAGAATTTGCTTTTGGCAAGCAAAAGGGACCATGAGAGACAGCACAGAAACGAGCTTTTAAAGAATTTTGTAAGCTAGTCTGCCAGAGTAACTAGCTTTGCCAGGGAAGATCTCCTTATGTATTTCTACTTGGAATATTGAATAATGTGATTTTAGGATGCTTCTCTGCATCATGTTCTGTTCTAGTCTTTTTAATACTGTCAGTAGGGGGAGAAGAAAAAAGCTTCATCATATGTTCTTTATTTAGGCTGTCTGGTCTCCTCCGCAGGGGTGGGCTGGCACTGTCCTAACTGCTGGTCTGTGCCCATGTAATGACTTTCTGAAGGATGTCACAAACAAGCTCTGTTCACAGCTCCCTTGGGGCTGCTTAATCCTACCCCCAAGGACCCCACAAACGGACAGAATTACCAGTGAGTAGGTGGCTTACAGCCTCCTCTTGCTTCTAATTCTATAGTCATCACTCAACAGTGAGCCAGAAGAAGATGCAACCTGTCCCTCTCTTCTAAGATAAAGAGCTTTTTATCATTTATGCTGTGTTTTTTGTGTGTTGTCTCTCACGTAGAAGAAACTTGGATACATTCTTTCAAAAAGCTATCTTTCTAAGCCTCAATCAGGTACAAAGAAAAAGTTTCTGGAGAGAAGTACTGGATGGGAGAGTGGAAGGGGATATACACTTTGGGGTGACAAAAATTCATGGACCCTGATGCCATTTGGCTGGATAATTGTTTGGCGATGGCATATTTCTTTCTTGGCAGCTGTGATTTTCATATGCTTTTTTTCCCTACATACTTTGTTTACTATCATTGTACATACATAGCAAACTACATAATAGATTTTGTTTAAGGATACCAGGCATATGGCTAAATGCTCTTATTTTGTCATTGCCATAACCACTTTCCCTCCAGTTCTTCCACCTCATAACTCTTTTCTTTTCTACTGTGCATGAGCTTTGGAGCACTGGGCACACATGCCTCTTCTGCTTCAGGAGACACCTAACACATTAGCAGATACTGAAGAAGAGTTGATGCCCAGTGATGTGTAATAAGAATCACTGAGGCCTGTGGAAGTGCTTAGCCTCAGCCTCATCTTTTCCAGTGGGAGCAGTCCCTTGTGACTATTTTTTCCAAGTCTGAGACACATCCCTCCTTTGCAGAGAACAGGTTTTGATGCTCTGAGCATGCAGCACGTAATTTGTGAACTTTCCAAGCGTGAGGACTGTGCTGCAGAGAGCCCCCACGTGGCACTGCCCCAGCCAGGTGTGTGTGCAGAAGAGACAGGACCCTTCTTCCCCCAAGTAAGCTGCTGCCCAGTGGAGCTTGAAGCCAGGCTGGCAGCCCTGCAGGGCTTAAGCATGAGGGACACAAGAGCCCTTTGGTGGCTTGGCTGCTTCAGGTGTGGTGCATCCATTAGATGGACTTTCCTGGAGCAGCATGAGTGTCATCTCTAGAAACGAGTGGCTGGGTTTGTTATATGGTGATAAAGCGAAGGCAATCAGTCCAGAGGAGTCTCCAGCCCTTAACTCCAAGTTTTTCAGATGGAGTGGATTAGAGATGGGGTTTTAAGCCTATAATTCCCCCCAAGAGGCCTTGCATGTCCATTCTGCTTTCTGAGCTCAGCTTTGAGAGCACTGAGTTAGGGCACTGTGCAGGGCAATTGCCTACTATGTTTCACTGGTCATAGAGTCACTTTTTGAATTTTCATATGCAATCTGAATAAAACCATGCTTATGCAAAACATGGCTAAACCCAGATGGAAAGAAGAGAGGACACTCATGAAGAGGGTGATGGGGGTGAAAAAACCCTACTTCTCCACTTAGAACTTGCAGTGCCCAAAGTAAACTCCAGTGAAAAGGAAACTGTGAACTATGTGGAAAGTTGTGAGTGGGCTGGGTTATAAACCACTGAGCCTGTTGTAATCCTGGTGCTTTGCTAGAGCTGATTGCTACATCAAACCTGCTTAAGAACAGGCCTAGTTAAAACAAAATAAATAGAATTAAAATAAAAAGAAGAAAAATGTCTCTTGTATGTGAAGACTGTCAGCATCCAGCTGTCCCACAGCTCTTAGTTGCTGTAAAACCTGCCAAAATCTACCCTTGAAGCCACTCCGTTAAGCACCACCCTTCCCTCATTCACTTTGCTGCTGTGAGGCATTAATGTCTCAATGTCAAACATGATGGATTGTTGGATGTGCCAATGGGATCCCTGATGGCTGCAGCAGTTATGCACATGGACTTGTGTCTGGGCACAGCTGCCAAACCAGTCAGTGAGCCCAGGCCCTCTATGGGAGGCTGGTTGAGTGGGGCTATTCCTTTGGCGGGTTAAGGGCTTGCAGGATTTAGTGAGTTCTATTCCTGAGAGGCTCTTGCAGGAGTTAATGTTTTGCTATGAAAGCAGGCTGAGAGAGTTAGTGTTCTTCAGTACAGAGAAGGGAATGCTCCAAGGAGACCTTACAGCATCTTCAAGTACCTAAAGCTGAAGAGGGATTTTTTACAAGGGCAGGTAGATAGGACAAGGGGGAATGGCTTTAAACTGAAAGACTGGATATTAGGAAGAAATTCTTGACTGTGAGTGTGGTGAGGCACTGGAACAGGTTGCCCAGAGAAGCTGTGGGTGACCCATCCCTGGAAGTGTTCAATGTCAGGTTGGACAGGGTTTTGAACAACCTGGTCTCGTGGAAGGCGCCCTAGGCCTGAACGCTTTTCTTGGAACTCTTGAAACTAGATAGTCTTTAAGGTCTGTTGCAACCCAAACCATTCTATGATTCTCTGTTTATGGTGGGGATTGTACCTGGAGGTTGTTGCTGTTAAAAATAAAACAGCCCATAACAACACTGGAAAAATATCAAAACCAAACAAAAATAACTCCTTTTCCCATGATAATTATACTCTCACCTTTCATTATAGTCTTTTGTGTGGCCAGGCCAAGAACTGCTCCTTGACTCATGCCTGTCCAATTTGGAAACAGCTAAGTAAGTGACATCTGCCAAAGCCACCTTGAGGAGGCACCTGAGGGTGGTGTGATAAGTGATGTGGTGTACTCAGATCTCTTACGTTGGTACCAGTTTGTCATTTAGCATTAAAGGCTAACTCCAGGTTGTTCTCCACTTTATGGAAGTCCTCCTGGACTAGCCATAAATTCTCCTTGAGCATTAAAGTGCCCGTGGATTGATTAAAGAAAGAGTCTGACAGGGATGTACATTACTGCAGGGAAAAGTTATGAGCCAAAATTAGCACTAGAGTTAGGCATCCTGGAAGAGTTTCACAAATTCAAATGACCATCTTCCCACTCTGCCGGCTCTCTTTAGCTTGTGATCACAGGCGTGGTAAGTGAGATATGATGTATTTATAGCATGAAAGTCAATTACATGTGATGCGTCTCACAAATGGCACATCTGTGAAGAGATTCTTGTTCTTAAGCTGAAAATGTAAATACTTTAATAAAAAAGACATAAAAAGAAGCACAGATATTGTTGATAGAGTTGAGCACTCACTCTGAGTGTAACAGGTTTTCACTCATTTGCTGGAGTTTTGCATCAAGCAGGCAGTCTTGAGCTTAAAGACTGCTAAAGTCACTGATGTGTTCCTGACATTCCTTCTTTCCCAGACTCAGTCTTCAGGTCTTCCCTTTCATCTGAAAGGGAAAATAAAATAGATATTCAGAGTACAAAGAAGGTGCTTAACTTGCAAACTGATAGGGTCATAGCTGTAGTATGCAGCTTCAAAGGTAGGTCTTGGGCCACTCATCCAGGAGGTAATGCCAACCCTGTTCAGCCAGGCAGGAAAGGGATTATGGAGCCATCACTCTGCTTCTGGGTTGATAGGCTCAGGAAGAGAGCTGGTGTCCTTGTAGAGTGCTTGGGACCTCCGTAGGGGCAGCCCTGTTGGGGTCAGTGGTGACTTGTCTGTCATGACCTTGAGGCTCCTTTTGGCACAACAGTTTCTTCGCCCTGCTGTAGCCAGTCTTGTCACCCAATTCACTCGTGATCCCCGTGGCCATCACAGCCATGCTACCAGTAGGGCTACCAGCAAGTCTCACACAGGCGTGTGGGTGGCAGGGCTTGGTACTGAGGAAAACTCACACCCCTTCACCTCGTGGAGAGCTCATTTCCTATCTCTCACTCTGTCACCTTCCCAACAGCATTGCCCTTCTAAAAATTAGTTTACATCAGTTTACAGTTTGCATAAAAAAGGGAAATGGAAAATACTGTGAATTCAGGGACTGTAATCTTACACATTTCTTTGGGTGTGTGAGCGTATCTGTGAAAGCACCCATCCTATGGTGAGTCAAAGACTGTCCTCTCCTCCTGGGCAGTTTCTTTCTGCATAGCAAGTTTCACTAGGAGGTGTCTTCTTGGGGGCAGCAGTGCCTCTGAAGGAAGTCCTCTCAGAAGGTCTTGTCAGGTAACTGTCCTCTCAGATGAACAAAGTGAAAAACCTCCATCCTTTCTGTTCTTGTTACATCGAGAATGGGAAAAGGAGAGATGCCCAGTAGGCTTTGGGGGTGAAGGAATCATACAAAAGAGCAGTGCTCATGCTTCTTTAACTGTTGTTCCAGTGCCAGCCTTATGCAAGTATGACTGCTCTTGAAGACAGCAGATCACATATTTATGGCAATACCACCATATTTTAAAATAATGATGTAAAATTTTGGGTTAAACTTAAGAGCTTGGGCTTATTCTCTTTTTATACAGCTGCTTGCTTTTTATGATTTCATGGATCATATAGCAAATTTAGTTTGACTCCCTAGTAAATATAAGTAGGCCTCTAGGAATTGTACTATTTGACTGTGTTGACTATATTTCAGAGAGATTTTTGAAAATAATCTGCTTTGGCCTAATGTGGTTCCTGCTGACATCAACAGCAGAAGGCCTCTCTGGATTTCAGCAGTGGAGGGGAAGGGACACTTCAGTACTTTTGCAAATCCAGTTTTTAAAACATTGATGAAGAATAAATATCCACAAATATTCTTGAACGAATGCTTGTCCAATGTTTGTCTCGTGATTACATTGCAACTCATCTGCAAGAACTTGTAGCAAAGTGCTTCTTTTCTCCAGACTTTAGTGTTATAAATTCGTCTTCTTTCTCTCCAACTTTAACTCTTATCTGGTTCTTTCTTTAGGTTGCACACAGTTTTCTTCACACCACACAGCTGCCATACTGGTTGAGTGACTTTTTGGTTTTCATATTTGCTCTGATGATGTCACTGAGGGGTTGAGTGGCTGACACCTCATACGTGGCACTGGTTTGCCAGGTGTTGCATAATAAATGCAAATATGGCTCAGAAGTCAAAGTGAAGTGAGGTCTCATGGCTTAAATCAATACACCTTAGGAGGTACGTGGCATGTGTCATGGTCCTTCAGAATCCTTTATTTCTACTTCATGAATTTCTGAATGATAATGATAGAAATAAGTTTATAGAGATTTCCTCTCCCTTCCCAGGTTAGGCTAACATAATTTTAAACACAACACTGCAGAACTGGACCACAAGTTTTAAAAGAGAGGTAGTGTGGGTTTGGGGGATATTTCTGAGTTAAGAATAAGGTATATTTTTATTTTATCCTGCAGAAATATTTGCACTGGCCTTACAAGGACCCTTCTCCTTGCTCACAGCTTGCAAATAGAAAAGCAACCTAGCTTTTTGCCTCAGTGGTTTGGCCAGCCCAGCACGGACTCTGGGGTCTTGCTTCCCAGCGTGGCTGACTGACAGCTCTGAGCACATCAAGAGCTATGCTTGGTACTGGGTGGAAGCACCATCAGGAAGGTGGTGCTTTGTCATGCTGACCTTCTAGAGTCTGGGACAAGCTTCCCAGTATTTCCTTGTGATGTACTTGAGATATGTTTACCTTTTGCTACCAGCTATTCTCTGGGTGAAATCTGGTGCTTCCCAGGCTTAGAACGCACCCCCTAGGTACCCTAAGATGGATAGTCCCATGGAACTACGTGACCTGCACTCTTATGTGGGCTATACTGTTTGTTCAGGCTTGGAGCTTTTGCTTGTGTGCAGGCACACATTCACCAGAGCAGAGTGGAAGAGGAGACGAGAGTGAGGGCACAGTAGATGGGTGTGAAATAGCTCTGTTTCTTCAGCTGATGTGGCTGCAGGAGCTGTCCCCTGTGGGGACCATCTAGGCCAGCATTTGGTTTCTGACAGCAATAGGAGTGGCTTTTTAACGAGAACAAAGTTTGGCTGCTGCTCATGTTCCCAACCCTTGTTACCCTCACAAGGTTCACTGCTGTTGGCTTACAGCTATTGAGTATATTGATCCTTTTAGTACCTAATACTCTTGGTTCTGTGAAACAAGCCTTGGGTACGTGAGGCAATACAGACATTGTTTTGCACAGTCATGCCTTGAGTGACTTGTTTTAAGTTCTGTGATGTAGATGTCAGAGCCAAGTATTTGCATTCAGAGATCACATCTTATTCAAGTGAAGTGTAGCCACAGAGTAAGTATTATCCATATTAATAATCTGCTCTTTCAAGGGAAATAGAAGAGATTAAAATTTGAGTATTCAAAAAAACCCACATTGTCTTGGAATACATGAAAGATGGCAGCGATACTGCAGAACATGGATTCAGCTGATGTGAAAGTGTGATGACCTAGTGCTCTTACTTTCTGGTCTAGAAGGTGACAAGGGTTGAGCCAAGTGTTTGCGAGCACTTGCCAAGAGAGAACTGGCATAGCCCCTGTTTCATTAGTCCGGCTGTTTCATATCTCCTGGATGATGAATGAAACTGTTTAGAAATAATGGCCTCCCTTCTGCAACATTCCCACCTTCTGCACATGTTTCTGGAGCTTTTTCCTCCTCCACAAAGAGGGTCCATAAGCCATGCCAGGGAATTGTGGCAACCCACTCTATACAAGCTTGGGACACCTTCTGGAGGGGGAATGCTGCATAAAATGCCGGCTGAGGTATTTAGGGGAGCAGAAGGCTGCAGTTGGCTTATACCTTTGGCTTCCAGAACAAGGTTTCATATGAACAAACATGTATGAAGAAGCATTTGCTCAGGACTGGGAACTGGCTGCTTCTCATGGTCCCTGGGCTTGAGCACTGGTTCAGTGTTCCCAGATGGGCAGAGCTGAGGTGTGTAACTCACGTTTAAAGCAGAAATGAGACTTATTTACAGCTTGGGCTGTGTTAAAGACCTGTTGGAATTCAAAGAGAAGGTTAAGCTGTGTGCACAGATACAGTCTTCCAATGTATTTTTCTCATGAAATCAACAGGATTGGAAATGGCAACATGTTCTTTTTATGATTCTTAGAGATTTGTTTCTTTAACCTTCCTTATTCAGGCCTGATTGGAAGGAGATCTTTTTTAGAGTCCTTTTGACTTTGGCTGGTTTTGGATTATGATTATAAGGATCCACGAGTGTACTGGAGGCCCCAGTGCTCACTCATACATAAATGTGTAGTGAAAGGCCACCAGAAGCTCCAATCCTGTTACCCTTCCTTGGCTGAGAGTGAACAGGGATCCCAGCGTATGTAGGAGGCCTCTGACAAAGCCATGGCTTAGCCATAGTTACTCTGAGCCTCATCTTCGTCTGGAGAAGAGGGATTATTTTGCAAATTGGTAGCCTTACTGCTTGTGACAACTAAGTCCACAGGATGTCTATTTTGGTCCTCACATCCTAAACAACCACCATCTAGTGAGTCCTGCTCGTGATAGTCCGTCAAAAAAGGAGTAGAGGAGGGTTTCCCATCAGTACTCCTTAGCAGATTAAGTTTTCTGCTCCAGGTTGATCAAGGGGTAAAAGAGAGGAAATATGTTAATAGGGAACAGAGAGAAAAGGAAAGGAAAAAGACTTCAAAAATGCCTACTGGAAGCAAAATCAGGTTTTCTGTCCCTCAGAACACATTTCTACTGGAAGCAATGATAGGGAATTTGTTATTCATGGTCTGATCCTTATTTTATTCCCTAGGTGATATCATTATGTGTGTCAGAACACATGCCTGATTAGCATTTGTCTTCAAGCTAGGAGAACTTGGAATGACTTAATAGTATTTTATTTGAAAATAAAAAGTTACCTGCTGTCAGTTCAGTTTTCTTCCCTGAGTCTTGGGATACTGATAAAGTTGACAAAAAGCATCACTGAACAATATGCTGTTTTCTATTGGTAGACAATGTAACCCTAAATATTGTCATCCCAAATACACTGAAATACAATACAACTGACATCACTCTTGGGAATCTTAATGAGAAGTCACAACTAGAAGGGTAAACAGAAACAAATAGTGTAGGATTTCTCACTCTGGAAACAAGCATCGCCACTTGCTGATGGTCCACAGAGTTGGCTGAGCTTCTTGAGTTGGCTCAGCTCCTTGTAGCCTGCTGCTAAACTACATTCAAAACAGATTAAAAAGACACTGGGAATACTCCTTATGTTACTCTCCCTGTAAACAATGGCTTTTCCAGTTTGCTAGTGAGAAGCTGCAGGTGACACAAAAATTGGTAGAGAGGCAAGTGATGGAGCTCTGGGGAGAAGTGATCCTCTTTTGCAGAGGACTTCAAAATTTGTTGCAGATTCTTGTAGTTGGAATACTTTGATTTGCAATGAAATTCATATCTTTTTACATTTTCCACGCAGGAAGGCAGAGGTGAAGACTCCTGAAAGACACGTAGCTCCGATTTCCACATAATTGTGCCTGGTTTCCATTATAACTTTGTTGAAATTGAACTGTTTTCCGAAAATATTTGGGTTACAGAAACCCCAAGGGAAAATCCAGTTCAACACCTGAAAATCCAAATTCTGATAAATTACTGGTAAATTGTGCTAAGGCTGTTTCAGCTACACTGAGTGGTGTAAATTACTCTCTTAGTGTGTCCCAGTGAGACAAAGTATGTTTTTGCAGCCAGTTGCAAAGTAATGGACACAGAGAATTGAAGACAAACCTTATAGGATGACTAATAATATTGTGGAATGTAGCAACTCTTAAAAGGATTTCAGGGTAAGTGAACACAAGCTCCAATCTGATAATGCGGAGAAAGTCAGATGAAGCTCTTGAGCATATTAGAGGGGGAGGTTAAAGAGTGGACAGTGGTGATTTATGATTATAGAATGGTTTGAGTTGGAAGTGACCTAAAAGATCACCTACTTTCAACCCCTCCGCCATGGACAGGGACACCCTGCACTTAGATCAGGTTGCTCCAGCCTCCATTCAACCTGTCCTTGAACACTTCCAGGGATAGGACGTCTACAGCGTCTCTGACCAGCCTGCACCTCACCACCCTCACAGTAAAGAGTTTCTTTGTGACATCTAATTTAAATCTATCCTCCTTCAATTTAAAGCTATTCCCCTTTGTCCTATCACTACCTGCCCTTTTAAGCCCCTTTTCAGCTTTCTTGTAGGCCCCCTTTAGGTAATGGAAGGTGCTATAAAATCTCACTGAAGTCTTCTCCAGGCTGAGCAACCCCAATTCTCAGCCTGTCTTCGTAGGAGAGGTGGTCCAGCCCTCTGAGCCTCTTTGTCACTTTCCTCTGGACTTATTCCAATACCTCTATGTCTTTCTTAAGATGTGACCCAGAGCTGGATGTGGCACTCCAGGTAGGGTCTCATAAGAGCAGAATAGAAGGAGGAGAATCACCTCCCTTGACCTGCTGGTCACATCTCCTTTGATGCAGCCTGGGAATTGGTTGGCTTTCTGGGCTGCAAGGGCACATTGTTGGATTATGTTGATCTTCTCATCAACCAACACCCCAAAGTCCTTCTCCTTAGGGCTGCTCTCAATCCATTCCCCACCCTGCCTGTATTCATGCTTGGGATTAGCCTGACCCAGGTGCAGGACCTTGTACTTGGCCTTGTTGGGCATCACAAGGTTCACACAGGCCTACCTCTCAAGCTGCCAAGATCCCTCTGGGTGGCATCCTTTCTTTCCAGCATGCTGACTGCATACACAGCTTGGTGTCTTGGAAAACTTTCTGAGGGTGCACTCGATCACACTGTCCATGCTGCTGACAGAGATGTTAAGCAGCACCAGTCCCAATAACGACTCCCTGGACATCAAGCTGTTGATCACAACTCTGAACATTTCTTTTCGAATGAATAGTCCATCCATCAAATCCACGTCTCACAAGTCCAGGTAGATGACCTCAGTTTGTCTTTCCTTATCCACCAATGTTGCATCCCCATTACAGAAGGCGACCGAATTACTCAGGTACAATTTGCCCTTAGTGAAGCCTTGCTGGCTCTCACTAATCACCTCATTTTCCATGTGCCTTAGCAGTTTCCAGTAGGATCTGCTATGTGATCTTGTTGGACACCAAGGTGAGACTGGTTGGGTTGTGTAGTTCCCTAGCTCTTCTTTCCCCTCCCCTTTTTAAAAATGGGGGTTATGCTTCCCTTTTTTCAGTCAGAGTTAACTGACAGTTCAGTGCCAGTGTCAAGCAGTGGACTGCCATGACTTCTCAAGTATGACTGATAGAGGCTTAGCCACTTTAATCACAAGTTTCTACAGGACTCACAGATGTACCTCATCAGGTCCCATGGACTTGTGTACCATCAGGTCCCGAAGACGTTCTTGAATCTGATCTCTTTCAGTGGGCAGCGTTTTGTTCTTGCAGTCCCTGCATTTGCCTTCTGCAACTTGGTTGGTTTGGCTGGAGCACTTGCTGGTGAAGGTTGAGGCAAAAAACTTGAGTACCTCAGCCTTCTCTATGTCTTGGGTAACCAGATCTCCTGTACTCTTCTGGAGAAGGCTTTCATTTTCCCTACTCTTCTTATATCAGAGATGTAGTTATAGAAGCTTTTCTTGTTGCCTTTGTCATTCTAGTCCTGATTTGATTCTATCAAGGCTTTAGCTTTTCTAACTCAATTGCTTGGACAATTTCTCCATAATCTTCTTAGGCTACCTATCCTTGCTTCCATCCTCTGAAGGCTTCTTTTTTGTATTTGAATTGTACAGGAGTGACTTGTTTATCCACCCAGCCCTCCTGCTGCTTTTGTCTGACTTCTTTGTTGGAATGCATCACTCCTGAGCTTGGAGGAGGTGATCCTTGAATATCATCATATTGTCTTGGTCCCCTCTTCCATCCTGGGTTTTATGCCATGGTACTCTACCAAGAAGATCCCTGGTGAGGCCAAAGTCTGCTCTCCTGAAGTACAATTTCCATCCTTTTTGCTGCCCTAAGGATCTCCAGCTCCAACATTTCATGGCCAAGATTGCCTTTGAGCTCCACATTCCCCAGCAGCCCTCCTTGTTCTTGGTGAAAACAAGGTCCAGCATAACACGTCTCCTTGCTGGCTCCTCTATCACTTGCAGAAGAAAGTTGTCACCAAGGAACCTTCTGGTTGCTTATGCCCTGCTGTGTTGTCCCTCCAACAGATGCTGGGATGGTTCAAGTCTCCCATGAGGATCAGAACTTTTGAACATGAGACTGCTCCTATCTGTGTACAGAGGGCCTCATGCATGTGGTTTTCCTGGTTGGGTGACTGTAGCAGACACTCATCTGTCCCTGCCTTCCCTTTAATCCTGACCCACAAGCTCAACCAGCCCCAGGTGGAGCTCTGTGCACTCCAGCTGATCACTGACACAGAGAGCATCATCCCTTTCTTGTTTCTCCTGCCTGTCCTTTCTAAAGAGCCTGTATCCTTCCACTCCACCACTCCAGTTATAGGAGTCATCATCCAACTATGTTTCTGTGGTGATATTGGTAAGATTACAGCCCTGCAGGAGTGTGCAGATCTCAAATTCCTCAAGTTTATTCTTTATTCTGCGCGTATCTATATAGAGGCATTTAAGTTGGGTCCTGATGAAGCCACTTTACTGGCTGGAATTCCTCTTTGCTGCTCTTCAGGTGCTCTCCTGCTGACCTGTGATCCCTCTCCAG
Source organism: Formicarius rufipectus (assembly GCA_013399695.1). Classification (NCBI taxonomy): domain Eukaryota; kingdom Metazoa; phylum Chordata; class Aves; order Passeriformes; family Formicariidae; genus Formicarius; species Formicarius rufipectus. The sequence goes on along the minus strand of VXAU01002357.1, from coordinate 527,293 downwards.
ACCCTAAGTTTCTGTTGCTGGCACCAGCACCAAAGTGGTGTGGAGTGGGGTGCATTGATGTTCCCCATCCCTGCCAGTTTTAGCTGATTATACTGGTGGGCACAACAGCGAAACAGTCTGTCTGGTTCTGTTGACCTCATTTGAAGAAAAACTATGGGGAAAAAAAAAATCCGAAAAATGTCACAGAAATGATTCTTGTGTTTAGAGAAAATACTATCCAGAGAGTTTGAAGAACTCATCACACTTCACTTGTCAAAAAATAATGTCAAGAGTTTTCTTGGTTATGATATATAAGCCCAATAAACATGGAATATAGCAAGTATTGAGTCTAAACAGAAATTGAATTTAGTGGAAAAAACCTGTAATAGAAACCATTGGCTGAGAGCTGAGGCTCAACCAAAAGTTAAGAAAATGTTTTTACTGGTCTGTGTTGATCAGTCATTGAGAAAACTGCTATTGGCAGCAGTGTATCATCATCTCTGGGTGTTTTCATAACAAGGCAGGCCATTTTGGGGAAACATATACCAATTTTTCATACAGATCAGTGGGTTCAGCAGAAAAAGAAATATCTGAAGTAACAGTGATAGTTTACAGGCTAGTTTAAATGATCAGATGGTTTCATTAGTCTTAAAATCTGACAGTTATGAAATAGGATCACGAACACTATAGGAAGTGCCTGAGGCACCATTCCAGATTCTTATGACTTATCATTACAATATCTGATAGCCATCACACTGGAAAATAGGACAATAGAGGAGCAAAGATCACAGAAAATCCGCCGATTCTGAATCCTGTTTCCTTTGGAGGCTGTTAGAAGATGGGATCCAAGCTCCCACGTGCTCTGAGAACGGGACAAGGGTACCCGAGGGGTTGCAGTGTTGTCCCTGTGATGCAGAGCCTGATGTTGCCTGGTGCTGAGTGGCCTCATGTCAGTGTCACAGCAGGAAGGGGCCACTCCTACAGCACTGGGATCGTGCCTTACCTTTGTGTAGCCTCAGTACACACCAGACATGCTTTTGCTGGTAAGGCTCCCCAGTCTGATCACCAGCTTCCATCACTGCTGGTTAAACAGCAGCCAGTGAGACAGTCCAAAGATAGTAACGGGGGATGGAGATTTACCCACTGTGACCTTGAGATTTCCAAATGAGCTATTGCAAAGAGTCAGGCAAAGTGCTTCTGCCTCTCGGGGAAAGGACATAGATGGCATGGTTGTATGTCTCTTGATAACTTGCCAGTGAGTTTTATTAACACTAGTCTCACAACGAGGTCAATCAATCAATCAATTTCCATATTTGCAACATATTTACGAGAAATGCCTTAAAGCAGTTTCTGAAAATACAAATGTCCCTGTGAAATCTTAACGTGAACAAGAGGGCTGGTGAGGAAGGAAGCAATGCAATTGTTATGTAGGTATTGATACTTCATATTATACATTATTTGTAAATGGATTGACATATTTTATATAATACATATACCCTTAGAAAAAGCATACAGCTGTGATGCAGTCTTCTACTTGCCCTTTCTTTTCCTCCTGCTAAAAAGTCCTCGTGTAAATGCTGAACTGCCCAACTCACGTTTCCTCCTGGCTGGAGAAACAGTGGAGCTCTTACTTCTCAAATGTCCTGATAATGACATAGTAAAACAACTGTTAAGTCTTTAAAAATGCTAGTTAAATGGACAAATTGAGGCCTCAGACTGATACACAGTAGAAACCTATAGATTCAAATTATCTGTGCAGTGGTACCATAGTGGGTCTTTAACCAGGGCAACAGTATTTAGGGAAATAAACCAAGTGAGACTTGAAATAATTAAGATTTGTAAAAGGCAGTGGACTGTCATACAGGAATGAAACAAGAAACTGAGGGAAGAGCATTGGATTCACACACAGGATGACTGGTTTCTTGTGAGGTCTCAGTAATATGTATTCTTCAGATTTCTGAAAGAGACAGGAGATGATAATTGAGCCCTATGTAATAGTAACAGGGAGTTGAATAATAACTTCTATGCTCAGTCAAGCATTGCTTAGTTTCTGTCTGAGTTTCATTTTCAGCAATTGCTAGACAGTTGAGATTGAACTCCAGACAAGCAGAGGTAGGACTTGGATTGCATCAAGAATTATGTGTTAGTCATGAGAATTACAGTGTGATCTATTATTAGAGCAACAGAAAATAGCCTTGTGAAGTAAAGGAGAGGCTGAGAAGCATAGAAACAAGACCTGAGAGGGATCTCACCGTACCAAAATTAAACGAAAATAGCAGTTTTCCCTTGTGGCAAACATATTTTTAGGGATATGGTGTAGTGGCGAACTTGGCAGTGTTAGGTTTTTGGTTGAACTTGGTGGTCTTAAAGGTCTTTTCCAACCTAAATGATTCTATGATTTTATTCTGCAAAATGCTGCCTCACAAATACGGAGGCTGTCCTATATATCCAGATGTCTCTGCATTGCCTGCCTCCTTCTGAAGGTGGTTGGCCTTGACCTTCCCCTTCTCCAGGTGAGTTGGTTGTGGGTTTTTTCCCTGTCCCTGTGTGCCATAAGTCCCTTTGCTTGGGAGTACCACTGCAGACTGCTGTTTCACCTGTTTTATTTGGGGCCGGATCTTGACCTCAGGACTCAGCTTCCAAGCTTGATCTCAGAACTGCCTGATGGACTGACCTGGTGGTTCAGACTCTCTTCAGGCCCTGATTACAACTTCTGAGTAATTGCTGCCAGGGCTGAGTTGCAGGCATGTTGCCCTGTTGGCCTCAGAGGATGTGTGGCTCACTGTGTGAAGGTTGACCTGTCACAATGAACTTCTCCAGTCTATCTTTGTCATTGCTAAGAATGTCCTCAGTTGCTTGTGGTTTTTTTGGGTGTTAGTTTTTTTGAGTTGGATTAGTTTTAACTTTAAGTAGAAATGACTACAAAAATACGATCTTCTCATACTTATAGGGACTTGTAAATTGATTTTTCACAACTTTTGCCTTGAAATGGGCAAGTAGTTGTTTAAGAGGTTAAGGGTCAAGATGAACAGGCATTATGGCTGCTGTTTTAATGGGTATCTGCTGCTGATCTCCTGATTAAGAAGACCTAATATAGATGAGGCCTTCAAACAACTTACAGGAGCCCCATGTTCATAGCTCTTGTCCTCCTGGAGGACCCACCCAGCAGCTGGTGGAAGGATAATACAGCAGAGCACAAGCAGTCCAGGAAGTTTCTGAAGTACTTTGATGACAATCTTTCTAGCACAAATAATCAAGAGCCAACAGGGGAGGGTGATTTCCTGGACCTGACACAGACAAGGAAGAACTGGTCTGGGACTTAAGTCAAAGGCAGCCTTGGCTGCAGTAACTATGAAATGGTGGAAGAGGCAGAAGGCAAAAAGTAGCCCTGGATTTCTGGATAGCAGACTTTAGCCTAAGAGATCTCTTTGGAAGACTTCCATGAGACATGGCCCTGGAGAGACAAGGGTGATATTTGAAGATCACCTCCTCCAAGCTTAAGAAAGGACCATCCTGAAAAGTAGAAAAATGAGCAAAGGGCAGCCAGTGTCATCTTTGATTCAGACCTGAGCAGTAAAATTAGCCTTTGGGAATCCCAGGCTCCTGAGACTAGAACAAAAGTCTGGAACAAGGAGAATTTAACCACAGACCAGGGAATACTTAAGCATACAAGACATGCACCCATGAGGTCTGACATGTTGCACCTCTGACAGCTGGGGGAGTTGGTTGATGTCATTGCAAGGCCACTCTTGATTATCTTTGACTATGTCAAATGGTCATTATGACTGGGAGAGACTCCTGTTGATAGACTCTCTACGTCACTTCTACATCACAAGGCAGAAAGAACATCTGAGGAACTGCATACTGGACATCCTCACCTTGATGCTTAGGAAGGTGAAGGAGAAAAACTTTCTGGAAGGCATTTCCTAACACTTGAAGGACAAGAAGTCAATATGAAGTTGTCAGCATGGGCTGATTTATAAAGACCAAGTCACCCTTGAGCAACCGTGTTGCCTTCTACAATGATAAGACTACCATGGTGGACAAAGACAAAGCAGTAACTGTTTGGTTTGGTTTTGTATTTTTGTGGTTGTTTTGTTGTTTGTTTGTTTTTGTTTTTACGTGTTTTTGTTTTTTAAACCGTGGGAGTAGTTATACACTGGCACAGAGCAGTTATGGAGTCTCCATCCTCCAAGATACTAAAAAGTCAACTGGACACAATCTCAGGCAACCTGCTTTAGGTGGCCCTGCCTGAGCTGAGAGATTTGGACTAGATGATCTCAAGATCTTGGTCTCTTTCCACCTAAACAGTTCTGGGTGAATTTATTCACCCTATGCAGATTTTGCAACTGAAACATCTCAGTCTATATTGTGGCAGTCAGCAGCAACAATGAATTAAATAAGATATTTTCTAAAGTTATGATACAAATTGCATTGAATTCATTAAAAAGTCCATTGATTTCAAAGGGCTTTGGCTTAGCTCCAATACTCCATATTTAAATAACTATCTAAATGGCCTGATTTTCACAAATATAGGGAATGCAGCTGCTCCGGAGGGCTTCACTTGGCTTTGATCAGACTCTAATTAGTTGTACTTGTTAAAAATGTTTCTAAAAAGTTTGAAAATTTAGGAGGTTTTTTTTTTTCCCTTCTCACAGTCAACCAACTCAGTAATTCCTGGAGGGGTATGGTTTAAACTTTCCCCAGAGCTCAACCTTTTATATAAAATAACTTAATACAAAATATTTCTACAAAATACAACTGTGGGTGTGAAAAATCAGCTGCATGGGACTGAGACAATTCTGTAATCACAGAAACAGGCCAAGCACTTTAGTTTATCAGGCTTGTAAGGGCAAAATTCTGGGGCAAAGAGCGTTGCAGGGTGTCATCCAACAAAGAGTTCTATGTCAGATATCAAGGGATGGGAATGACTGAAGACTGGGAAAGAAGCACTTACAAGTGGCAGCTGTGTGGGAGACTAATTCCAGTGACGGATGGCTTTGCCTTCTTCTTAGTCAGTAGGTGCAGAATGTGTGAATTATGATGTTTCTGAAAAAGGCTGGTAATATAATATTCTGGGCTGACTAGAGATCTGAGATTTGTTATTGAAAAACTCAAATGGGAATGCTGAAACTGTTTTCTGAACACTGGAAAGCTGAGATGCCAGAGGGAAAGTGATAGCAGTGACATTCTGGTGAAATGTTCATCAGCTATTGTCATACTTGATTAAAACCAATGAATTAAATACCCTTAAGAATTACACCAGTTATTAACAGTTTAGAAATGTGAAAATCTTGCTGTTAAAGAAGGTCACATGGGCAGAGTTTCCTATTCTTGTGCTAAAATGTGTTTAATTTCTGTAAAAATGATTTTGTTTTTTCTATATCTGAAATTATTCATTGGTTAAATGATTGTAATAAAAACCAGGCCTTTAGTTCACAGGGATATATTATTAGCTATACTATAGCTCCTAATAAGAGGCCAATATTTTTCTTACATAAGTACAGGATGTTATTACTTTTTTCCTACTATATAGGCCTATATTCTGTTTCAAATTATTACCATATCGTGAGGTTGATATAGCCAGAGCTTCTTGTGTGGTGTTGATTTCTTCTGTGGAGGTGTTTGTAACATGGCTTCATCTATATTTCTTCCCTATCTCCCGCAAAAAGAATTTTAAAAAAAGCTCTGACTGATGCATATGACTATGGGGAAAGACAAAGAGGAAATATCCAGCCTGGTTAAGTGCAAACTAGAAATATCAAACTAGACAGCTAGCTAAGCAGACCAGCAGATAAAAAAGTTAGGGATGACCACAGAAATACACTGAGAACTACACTTAGCTCCACTGAGGAAAGACACTGAAGAAGTAATGTCCTTCTTGAAGATATCTGAATGTGTAAGCAGTAGCGTGAGATAAAACACAGAAAGGTACACCTGCCCAGTGCCAACCTGCTTTAGTCTCCTAGTGAAAAGTCAGGATATAAAGTGAACCTTAAAATAGATGTGGTTTTCTGCTGTAATAACAAGAGGTGGAGGTAGTAACAAATGCCAGAAAAGGTTTATTCTTTAAATGGTCAAAACACACTGTGCTGTAACCAGAAGGGACTAGCCAGAAGGTTTGTGAGCAACAGTGAGTGCTTCCTTTTCCCTAGAGATTCCTGTTGCTACAGAGCTGTCTCTTACCCCACAGCAGATAACTTGTCTGAAACCCACTCTGAACTCATGTGCAGCAGCACATTGAAAATCAATATAGTTTTTTCATGTAGTTTGAGAAATAACTTCTGCAGCTCCTCAGGTGAAAACTTATTATTCTGTGAAACAATTTGTTCTTCTTGAAAGAAAAAAACAAAATTCCAGCATTCATCATTTTTACCATTGTAAACTCCAATGAAGCTATACATGTTTCAAATTTACATGAATGTAAAAGAGGGAAAGATACATTTTTGGCTCACAAACTTTAAGCTTGTTAAGAAGGCACAGATGCAACGACTGATAAAACTGAAGCCTACGCTTTCTTGCTTTGCTGTGCAAGAGGGGAAGTGGTTTTTCATCTAAAATATGATACCACAAAGAACTAACATTTTCCATGTCTGAGTTGTACAATATTCTTTATAGTTAGATTCTTGGCAACCATCAAAATGTGACTAATAACAAGACTGCAGTTGAAGAGATGTGCGCAGGATCCAGCTACTAAAATGAAGTCACCTTAATCTTAGCATGGGCATTCCTCATCAGAGTGCTTCCGGGTTTCTTAAGATGAAGTGCTATTCAGCCTCTCTACCTGCCCTTGACCGCTGCTAAGGTTCAGGGTACAACTACATACAGTAGTTGTCAGTACCTTTAGCTGCAATGAGGACCTGAATCCATGGGGTACCTGGCTGCTGCTGTAAATGTCCATGGTTCCATTGCACCAATTCACCCCAATAAGGGTTGGTTGTAACTGATGGCCTCTTCAGGAGCAACTGGCATGTCTTGGGAGGTAAAGATTTTGGATTTAAGGAGAAGGAGGATGCTGTGCCAGATGTTTTTTGCTCTGATCCTGTACCTGAAGATAGTAGCTTACAGAGTAAAATTTCCCAGGGAGGATGGACACTGAGATGCAGGCAAAGGCCTTGTTTGTGCCCTTTGGAAAGGGTGGAGGTGCATGCAATTTGGGGAGGGAACCACAGGGCAAGGATTGCTGGGGGACTCTCTCTTGGTTCCCAAAACCAGCATGTTTCACCTTGACTGCTTACAGCAATCCCCACCTGCTGTATGTTCTTGCTTCTGATCCTTCTTGAGTGACCCTTCATGTCACGTATTGTGATGAACTGGACAAACTGATTTTCTGCTCTGGCACAACCACTTAGAGGGACTGTGGCTGAACAGCGGGGCAGAAATGCTCTGCAGGTGCTCCACAATCCTGTGCAGAGTGTGCTGCAGCTGTCTTGTGCCTTACCTAATTAGTGTTCTTTCATATAGAAAATAGGCTGTTGAGAGGGGAAAGGAGAGAAAATCCTACATACCTTGCCACTTCTAGTATGGAGATGGGTCGTACACCCAGGTCCCACCAGTTTCAAATAAAATGTGAGAATCACAGACGATTCTGACTTGGAAGGGAGCCACAACTTTGGTGTAATTAGCACCATGCTCTAACCAACAGAGCTAATCTCAGGTTTAGATGAGGCCAAAGGGTAGGTAATATTGAAGTCTTTTATTTAGTTACTGAACACCTATTAGGTCTAATTTTAATTGAGGTAAGGCCTAATTGCACTAATCTGAAGGGGTAAAGATACCTCTTAATGGTATAAATTAGTTTCAATTTTAAAGTGCTGCTTCAATTTTTCAGTGTTAAAGAGTGAAAAATATTTACATTGGCTTCTTGTTATCTCTGCTTGATATATTCAGACCATCTATGTGCATGCTGGCATATCTTAACAATGGCTGGAGAGCAATACTGCGTGCAACAGAGCTGTGGAGCAGACTTAAGGTTTCCAGAATGTACCAGAAATAGGGTTTTGTCTCTGAACATCATTTAAATTATCTTTTAATTGCTGTTTTAATAGATAAAGTTTTGAAAGATTCAAATGGAAGCTTTCCAAAAAACTAGACAACTTTCTGAAAGTAAAAATTCCTTGAAGAACCACCCCCCCCCGCCCCAGTTTCTCAGGTTACCTATGTGGTTTCTTGCTCTTACACCAGACTGCTGAAGCAAGGCATTGTAAGGGCTCTCTCCCAGTTTCCCTTGACTGCCCCAGTCCTTACATAGGTCTGGGTCATTTTTGGTATTTCAAAGTGCTTTAAGATCCCTGCTGAAAGGTGTTGTATAAATGCACAGAAAGAATAGTCTGCTTAGGACTCTGTGTGTGTATATTTACAGAGAGAGATGTCTTATTCCCATGCCCCAGCTGCCCACGTAGAATGTAACAAAAAATAATTTTCCCTCTGTGCCGCTGGGCAGGACTAGGACAGTAGGTAGACTCATATTGCCACAGCTGTCTGAATGACGCAAAGGGCAATAAACCTCTTTACAAACAGCATGGAAAAACACCCCCACCTCCTCCAGGTGCAGGGTTTGTGTGTGTAGGTGACTTGCTGTGCTAGAGCCAGGTGAAAATGAAGGGCTTCTGGTGACTGGATTGCAGCAGCCAGGTGCCTGAGCTGTTCCTTAATAATATGCTACAGTCTGACTCAGCTTTGTCTCAATGCTGGGGTGACCCCCCACCTCGTGTGGTGACATCTCTGGGTGTCACTAGCTGGCACTGTAGCTTGCCTGCAAAATAATAGGGGGATTCTTCCAGCTATTTGAAAAAACATAGGGAAGTGGCCTATATTCAAGATATACTGTGCTAGCTGAAAGCAACCCAGGGAAGTAACCACTCTGACCATAGCCTGGGTGTGTGTATCAGACCTTCGTGTGCCAGAAAATGATCTTGAGGTCATGGGGAAAGGCAAAGCAGCAGGAGACAGGTTAATTGTCTGGGTGCCTCTATCAGACCTGTGTCTTCATAATCAAGAGAACTACAGGTTCCTAAATGTCTGCTGATATCTGGCTTTGAGGAAGTTGGGGTAATGGGATGCATAAAGAGAGGACCTGGATTCTTTCTGCCAAACAGCCGTGGAAAATGCATGAATGTATGAGGATATAAAGGCTGTAAAGTACAGCTATTTACACGCAAGACATCTCTCATCAGACTCCTCTCTGTCTCCCAGATTTCAGCTGACTGTGTAATAGATAAGGGTGTAGGAAAGATGTCATCAGGCCTGGATTATCTTCTTCCAGGGAAAGAGTGAGCATAGATTTAGGAGATAGACTACACCCTGCACTACGGTTAGCCACATCAATAAGCAAAAAATCCCCTTGCTTATATTAACAGCAACATCATGCCTAGCATCTTACTTGATAGAAACATGTTTTACTAAGCCTGTTTTCTGTTTTAGTCTTTACAAAGGATGTAGGGCCTTGACTATGTTACTAGAGAAGTCCCATCCTGCCATAGCTGCTGTAGTCCTTGGGCCCTTTCAAACTAGGTTGGGAAGCACAGCATGGACCTGTCTCCTGTGAGTCACTCAGCACCTGGATCATGGGTTCTTCAAAGTGGGTGGCTTTGGGTGCTCTGATAACTTCACTGTTTGCTAATTTTTGTGTCCTTAATCCTAAACATAATAATCATTACAACATCTGGTATGTGTAATGTGCTGTACATAGAATGCAAGAATCATTTGCTTTTCTGCACTGGCAAGCAGCCTTCCCTTAGGATGGAGGGACTGTTATTTAACAGCCCATAGAAAAACATACAGCAGCTGGAAAAGAAGTAAATATGAAAGAGGAAGCAAAGCTTTTTCAGGAACTAAAGAGGGAGGAGTATTATTTAACACTTAGGAATGCTCTCCATCCTTCGTGATGCTCCCATGGGGTCTTCTGAATCTGGGCTAGCCTTTCTCTTCATTTTAACAAAGGCTGGATGAGTTCTGATGCAGGAGGTCCCCAGGAGAGTTGACAAAGGCTACCCAGGAATGTCTAGGGGGAGATCACAGAAGAGCACTTTTAGTCTTAGCGCCTGATTTCATTCAAGCTGGCACCACACCTGTACAAGGGAAAGAAAATCAGCCAGGCAGCTAAACTTGTACTTCCTTCTGATATGGCAATACATTTTGTTAGAAACAATCAGTCACTTATAATCCTTATACAACAGCTGCAGTTTCTCCTCTCAGCCTTGCATACTATGCCATTATAAATAGATTGTCATATTCCTTGCAGCACTAAATTGCTTTCTACATTCCCAGTCCCTGGGAGAACTGATTGACTTGGGAAACCTGCCATTTTGGTAGCCCTCCAGCAAAAGTGATTACTTATTTTTACATCTGTTGCCAAACCCGTATAAGTATGTTACCATTAAAAAGATGATATTTAACCACAATTACCATCAAGGGGTATTTGATATGACAGTTGTTTCCTGCTGTGTTATATTTCTCTGTACACAGAGAGCAAATGGGTGGTTTTAATTAGAGGAGGGGGCCATCCTACCTATATCTACACTGCTTTGAACACACAATGCATTCTTGCTTCTTTAACCAAAGCAGTGATTAAGGATTTAAAAGTGCAGCCCACAAGAAAAATCCCCCAAACCCAAACAGATGTTTATCTGCTGTAGGGAGCATACAAGCAAGTAAATGGTAAATGCCAAAGGGTGATGCTGGAAGTGCAGTGATCATGTGGCTGAGGGATACTGGAAGAGTAACAACATTCATAGCATTTGCCTGTCCTGTGGCCGAATACAGAAATGTGTGCATGACAGTGTGCTGGGCACTCCAGAACTGGGGTTATGTCTCTGTGTTCAGCAAGATCTATCACCATAATGACCTGATCCAACTTTAGTGAGTCACTGAAAACCTCCCCATTGAGGTGAATGGCTTTGGAACATACCATAATCCTTTAAAAGCCTTCCAAGACAAGGCAATGTGCCTCATGCCTAGCTCTGCAAAATAGGACACTTTGTGCTGCATGATTCCTAATGAGACAGTGTCTGTTGCATTTTAATAGCATTCTCTTAGGCATTGGCCCACATCGGAGCTCCTTCAGTGGCTGTTTATATACCTAACTTTGAGTGCTCACTGATTAAAACCCAAACACAACCTCAGAAACCGGGACCAGTCTGTCCTGACCAGACTCCAGGCTGATGTCCCCTCCATGTTTGTTCTCTCTCTCTTTCTGTCCAGTCCCATGAATGATGGATTTTTTTTCCTGCATGGTGACAGAGCCCCAGAGGGAGAGGTAGAGTGTAGTTCTTGTCTCTGTTTTGCTTCTTTATCAGCTCTCTTCTTAATTTGGTCTGCATTTGGCAATTAAATGCCCCATGAGAAGGTGCGAGATAGGCTGAGAAAGGAGCTGAATCTCCCCTTCCAGGCCAGCTGCTATAAAAATGTGGTGAACACACAAAGGCTAAGGGAGGAAATGGCATCCCTAAAGTTTTAGTTTTGAGAGTTGATGACCATAGGAGAGGGCCTGCTGGACCCATCTTTCAAGGAAAGTAGAAGATGGAGGGGACATCTAGTTTATAACTGAAGCTTGGGTTGGATATTGTCAAGTTCCTCTAGGGCAGGTGTCATTATGCAGACTTTCTGGTGAACCCTATAAACTTGTGATCCTGCAGGGATCACATGAACACAGGTTCCTTCAGGGCTTGGTGGGAGGTAAAGGTTCTGTTTTGGGCCACAGCTTTACACTTAGATACTTCTCCTCTTCTGAAACGTTTTATTAAAATGCAGACTAAATCTAGAGACCTTAAAGTGCCTTTAGGAATAGGTAAATATAATTATTTCATAGTTCTGGATGAGGGCAGGATTTCTAAAGATAGCCCTATGCCTAGCATTGTTTGCTGCTTCTCTTGTCTGTTCTTCTGTGAGGGATCCTGTTTGACACATATTTCAGCACCGGATTACAGACAACAGACTTATACTTTGTGACTAATGGTAGAGGAGTGTGAGGCAGAAATCATTCATAGTGGATACTTACAAAAAGGTACAGATATAAAAAATTCTATTGCTTTGATATAAATAAGATTTTAAAGTTACTTAGTAGGCTGTCTGAATACCATTTTACATCTGGTCTGTGGAGTGTTTTAGCAGGCTCAGCCTATTTACTTTGAGCAGATACTTATTGAATACTAATCAGAATACCTACTGATTTAGCACATTTAATGTTTTTCATTTAGCTAATAGGAATCTCTTTAGTTGTTCTTTTTCTCCATAAATACTTCTAATGTCCAATGCTCTTTTTTAGTGCACAAGTCCTTTCTCCTGAATCTGAAGAGCAAGATGAAATAGGATGCTTACAATATCACTTATGAATAAATAGCTCTATACTACTGAAAGCAGCTGACTAGTAAGTACTGTAAAATCAGCATCTTTTTGTGCTTTCAACCAGAGCATTATTGAGCTTCATGGCTTGGGTGTACTATCAAATCAAGGTCTGGGATAAGTGTAGATATCCTAAAGTTTTTTCCCACACCATGGAAAATAAGAGATCACAAACCATTCCATGTATACAGTATTTTTCCTGCACTATCTCATTGCTGAGCTGCAGCGCCTTATCAGAACTTCCTTCTGTCATTCCCTATTCCAGACCTCTACAAAATGCCTGCAAAGCCTTTGACGTGAAGCAGGAAAGATGATGCCTGTCTCCAAGTTATGAAGATTGTTTACAATCCAAATATTTGAAGATGTTGCTAGTTATATGGTAACCAAAACCCGTGTAACTCAATGCTTTAATTAAAGGTTTCTGTTGACTAAAGCACAGATGATAGCTGTTTTAAAAGCTGTTGCTGCAGCTAGGTTTTATCTACCTCTAAAGCTGACACTAGAAAACATGTAATTCAGAGCAAATAAAAATAAAAATAAAACAAAACCAAACAACCTAGTTGCTGACTGGTTGCTGTGCAAATGTAATCAGCCATAGGTAGGCTGGCATGATGGGAGGAATATTTCTGCTGCAGAAAACTACACCCTCTGAGAAAGCCTACTGCTTGCACTTGCTTTTGTATTGTAACTCTCTATGGTTTCAATCTCTCCCAGGACTCTGCCCACAGAAAATGCCATCTGAACAACTTACTGTGGGCTCTTCACCGCTTCTGTGGTTTGGCCAACATTGTTGCTAATGGTATTGGATTTGCAACCTCCATTATTTGTGTTAGTGAGAACCAGTGCGGGCAAGTAGGTAGTGAAACATTTGGGCTGGAAGTGCAAAGGCATAAGCTCAAACTTTACTGACTTTCTTGTTGCAAATAAATGTGAGTAGACACCTTCCCTGAGGGGGATTTTGAGAAGGCATCAGCTGCTCTAGAGATGTATCCAAACCTCTGGACCTTCTGAGGTTTGCCCATTGCTTCTTACAATCAGGAAAGAAACGCATGACTCTGTGAGGAAGGTATTTTAAGCTTATTTTCTTTAATCTTCTGGGTTCTGTGGTTGTGACTCCCCTGAGGTCATACAGATATTTTTAAATGAATTCTCACTGCCTGAATAACAGGGAAATAACATCTTGGTTTTCAACTTCTGTATTCTCCAGCTTCATAACTTTGGGCACTCCTCAAGTGAAACTGAAGTCACTAGGCCATTTCAAGAGTCCTTTTGTATTTACATTAATAACAAACCTTCCCCCTCAAAGAACATTTGCCATACTTCAAATGTTTACTGTTCAGCTGGGCCAGAGAACAGCTGTATTGAGCAAAGCCCCATGTGACAACCAGTGCATTCCTGGGTGATTATAGAATACTGCCAACGACTGTTTAATGTGTATGTTGCGGTAGAATCCACACAGCCCATAGGGCAGCTAAGGGGGGAAAAATAAAAAGCCCTTGAAATCCGAGTATGAAATTGTTACACAGGGATATAAAAAGCAAGGAGGAGGTTTTTGCACCCCTGGTAAAATGTCTTCTGTCCCTCCTTGTGCTGAATTTGTACCTGTTTTTTTGGCAGGAGAGAACTCAATCTGTGTACACATGTGCCTCATCACGGAGGCTTTGGAGCCATTTTCCCCAGAGATGGTTCAAAGCTCTTCTCCAAACCAAATTTGCATCAGAGAATGGAGTCTGTCAAAATCAAAACGTGTTGTGGGATCACACCAGCATTCAGGAGGTGGCAGGAGGGGATGCATGGCTGCTTTGACATCCTTGGTTTTTTCCAGTTGGTGCCAGACTGGATTGATGTGACAAAAGGAAGACATTTTGTTTCAACCAACAATGCCCCTATTACTTTTTACTTGGTTTATTTAAGTAGAAGGGAATGCTAATATTAAAACCCATCAAAGGCTGCAGCACTTTATTTTGTGGTCACATTGTAGAAGTGAGGTATTTCTACACTTTTGAATTGATTCCTTTTAAAACAATGTCTAGTAGAAAAACTTAAAAATTGGACTTTTCAGATTTATCATGACACAGACAACTCAACACTGGAGTTGAATGTGTCCTTGAGACCACATTATTTCTTGCTCTGACCTGTGCCAGATATCAATATCTGAAAAAATAAATTTTCAGGCTAAAGAGCTTATAAAAGTTTTATTCATGGTTTCACTTATAACCCTTTTAAAATTTTGTTTTGGTAAGTATCACAGTGGGGTTCCTACAGAAGGTGTTGGTACTTGCAATAGGGAAGGGAGCATTTCCCCTGCCTGGTGCAACATGGACCTTCTGCAGCCATCCTTATGCCCTGGGTGCCACTGACACCCCTGAGCAAAACCTGCAGAATCCACCTGCACCCAATGAACTATGCTAGGACCTTAATCCCACTTTAGGGCTTTTAAAAAAATGCTTTGGTTTTTTCCCTATTTCTGTATGTCCATTTTGCCTTCTCACTCTTCCCTCATGCACAAACAGTCCATGGCTGTGTGTGACTCCAGGGGAAGCAGAGCTTCATCTGGCTGGGACGATGAGACTTCTCCCACGGCAGGGCAAAGCTGGACAGGCCCAGGGGCTCACCTGGAACCCCACAGTGGGCAGCAGAGGAACATCAACCGGTGTTGAGGCAGGTATGTTTGTGTCCTCAGTTTTTCTTCATTAACTGATTCTGCCGTGATGAAGGTGAAGGCACTGGAGCAGATTAGTTCTCAGATTTCTTAAAAATAGAAACATTTTAAATCATCCATGGTGTTTACATTGCTGCTGTGCCATGAGCTACTGTCCTGCTAATGCCATCCAGCAGGCACACAAAAAGAATGAATCACTGCAAGTTTTTAATAAAAGCAGTTTTAACACTTAGGACTGTTTCAAACATGATCTACTTGGATGGATTTTTGTGCTAAGAACAATGTTTCTTCCTTACCCCCATATCTTCTAAAACAAAAGAAAGGGCTATGTAACTATTTATCGTCTTTTAGCAGTTCCCAAATAAAGAAGGAAATTGTTTTCAGGCAAGAGTCTTTGATTCAGAAGTATCATCTGGACTTGTCTTGTGAGAGAGCCCTCTGCTTCACTAGCCCTCTGTGGTGTGCAAGCTGGCTGTTCTCAGATGGGCAAATCATTATCTCAACCATGGGTTAAACTGACAATCAGCTCCTTAAAAAAGTACTCTTTTAAATGGCTGTATGAAAATTTCCAGCAAGTTTGCAAAAGGTTTCAGGAAAACTGGATGTGAAATGAACTCCTTTTGATTAACTTCCATGCAGCAGGCTATCGCAGTGCCACCTAGATTCTTCCTGTTAATAAGGCTTATTTAAGGGGCAAAATAATGAGAGCCTTGCAAAATGCCTGCTTTTGCAGGATTTTTGGTATAGTTTTGATGACTCAGAATTATGAGATATGATTCTTTTGGATCAAATGTGGTCACTAGCTGTTCACATTTTTTTGCAGGGTTTTAAAGATTTCAATTTTTTTCATGGTAGCATTTTTGTTAGGAAATAGGAAATATGGCTTTGCAGGCTGTGCACAATTTTGGTGTAGCTTTTGGTTTATTTTTTTTTTTAAGATGCTATTTTCTACGAAACAAAATACTCCTTTAAAGAATGTTTTAGTTCATTTAACATTAAAAATTTTTCCATTTGGGAAGAATAATTTCACCAAACTCTAAATTAGGCCATGCCTAATCAGCTTAAAGAACTGATTTTGCTTTGGAGCTTACCTCAAGTCAGATTGTTTGGGACTCACTTTCGTGAGATGAAGAAGCTGGAAATGGAGTTGTTAACTGTGGTACCTTGCTAAGAAAGGAAGTTCTCTGGTCTTCTAGTTGCTATCACTACTGTGATTTAAGTGGAGGTAGTGGAGGTCAGTTCAATACTTTTTTTTTTTTTTACCTGAGGTGGTGACTTTGGAGAACATTTTCTCTTGGACAGTGGAGAATGAGATACAATTTTCCCCTGAATTGCTTTCCTTTCCTGTTCCTATCTAGCCTTAATTAACCCAGCAGGATCAAAGGGATAGCTATTTAGTTTCCCTCTCTGGCAGGATGCAGCTCTTAATGGCAGGGAGGTGGTTGCCCATGTTTCTGATGCAGAGGAGGGAGTCAAGGGACAGAAAGGACTGTGAGCTGAAAATTAATCTGTGAGCCCACTGAAAGTTTGGAAGAAAGATTTCAAGCCCTTTGCTGACTATGAGACAGTTTAGATAAAAACAAATCCATCAGACCCTTGTCTGAGTGAGGAAAATGCTGTTATTTGGAAAAAATGCTTCATTGCAATGGAACCAAAACACTGTCAACTCTGGGAAAGAGAGCAAGGATGCTTCTGCAGGTTCCTGGTGTCCATCAGGATGCCCTGGCACATCCTTCCCCAGGCTGCTTTGGAGGAGGTGAAGCTACAGCTGAGCCTCCACTCTGCACTAGACCTTGCCCCACAGACACAGCAGCCTGCACATATTTTCTGTCTGTAATATTTAAGGGGAATTGTGGCGTGCCGATGGGAAGAGACTAAAAAAGAGCAGGCTAAATCTGTTTGGACCTGCAATGTATTTCAGCTCTGACCTTTGATATCTCTTGCTGCCGCTGTCTCGCGTCTTCTTTTATCAGAGGCTTCCAGTCTCATGTCAATTTTAAGACATGGGCTGAGGGCCTTGGGCAAATATTCACTGGAGATTAGGAGGAGACTTTAATGAATGCAGCGCAGCAGAAGTGCTCGCACGACGGTGGCTTTTCAAAAACCTTTCTCAGGGCAGTTGCAGCAAATCTGGAGCACGCCCTGATTTTGTTCACTTGAGATGCCAGCTGCAAGGCATGTTGTTCCATGTGAATTTTCCTTTGAATTTCACCCGCTCAAAATGTCCGCTCTGTGGCTGCTGGGGGCTTGAAATGAATTTGGGAACACATCCAAAAAATGGTGGGTGGGTGTGCTGTGTGGGCGGAGGCTAATGGATGGAAACACTTGTCAAGTGAGGGGATGCAAAGAAAAGATGATGCCAGTGCATAGCCTGGCCAGAGCCAGGGCAGAGGGAGGGAAGGAACATTCGTTTCCACGGGGTGCATGAGGATGTTGACCCAGATTTGCAATGCCGCGGTGGTGGGTTTTACGCAGCGCTGACTGCGCACGCAGCAACTCAGCAGGAAATGGCTGGTACAGCACGAACGTTTCATCACATCCTTTCCAGGGTGGTGAGCAGACTACCTGGAAATCCCTGCAGCTTGACAGCTGAATTGGGAATTGCTTCCCACTTCACACCCTCTTCCCCTCTATAATTGCTAAAACTCTGTGGAAAAGTTGAGCGGTGGGGTCTGGCTTCAAGGTCAGCTGCATCTATGAGGCAAGCCCTGCTGCGAGCAGGTGGCTGCACGAGGTAACCCCCAGAGATTCCTCCTGAATCACCAATATCAGTGGTATTGTAGTGGTGTGAGAGTGGTGTCAAGGTCAGGCCCCCGGGGACATCAACACTAGTGCAGAGCTGGCTGCAGGTGCATCCATCTGCCTGTGAACTGCTTTGGTAAGAGTTTATTCCTTTTACCTGCATCCTAATTAGTGGCTCAGTGACCAAGAAATGATTACCGCTTAATCTTAGTGTTTTCTCACCATCAGTCATGGTAAACTATCAGTGTTATTTTATGCCTGGTACAGTTCTGTAGAAGAAAATGGTGCTATTCAAGGACCTACATCATGTGGAATTTGGTCTGACCTAGAGCTTATTTAATAAAAGCTTTGTCTGTTGAGTGTTGGCTTCCTCTTTCTGCTTGACTTACAGGACCACAACCTCCTTTCATTTTCACTTACCTTTAGAGATCCAAGCTCAGACCTGTAGGAAGTACCAGGGAAAACAGGAAGGCTGAACTTGATGCTAAGGCAAGTCTAAGGTCTAGTTTGGGTCTGCTGAGACCCATTTCCACTGTCGTGGACTTACACTTCTGATTTTTGTCTCCTTTTCTCCCTCTAGAAGGTGGAAATGATTGCAGTGGCCTTCTGTTGTCAAAGTATTAAACAGCTCAAGGAGCTGAGGTATAGAAAGAACTTGAAAGGTGGCAGCAAAAGTATAAACTGTGGAAGTATCACGCAGTCCACAAGGTGCTTGTATTTGCTTCATCACACAGCAAGGTCACTGGGAAGGTCTTGGCAGTTTGGTTTCTTGCTCAGTCCCTCTCCCCATGATCTGGAGGGAAACTCAGCCTGACCTCAACAGTGTGTTAGCACTTGGGTCTGTGGATGTGACTGAGCACAACTGCAGGGTAGCAGTTCTTGGGGTATTTAATGCTTTTTCATTTTCCATTTATGATGAGGTAGTGTGAGAAGAGATGATGGTCTAGCTCCTTGTATTGGATCACGGAACTGTCACTGCTCCTCCAGTTTTGGCAGATGACTTGCAGCAAATGTTGTCCTAAGTGAAAATTGCATCTCCTTATGTGCCATCAGGAGCAGTGATGGATATCTTCCTGCATGCCCACTTCTGTAATGATTTGGTTAAGGAGGAGTTGAGTCCCCCATGTAGGGCAGCTTCAGACTGGCAGCAGGGACCTCTGTTTCAGCACCATGCTGGACCTTCCCTCAATGCATGAGATGACATGGCTTTAACCCTTTGTGCAGGAAGGTGGCAGCTCCCCTCACTGCTGAAGGCCAACACGTTAGTGCTGCGTGGTGCCAGACACGTGTCTGCCCTCAGACATGCTTGTTGTGGCTGCCAGCATTGATTTCATTGAAGGGAAGCCCTCAATTTATTATGCCAAGCTCTTTGTTTGTGCCAAGCAGATCTTGGCACAGCAGAGAGGGGCATTTGTCAGGAACTGCAGCTATCTCTGAGGTTTATTGGTAATTTTAAAGCTGCTGCAGCCTCTGAATGGCCATGGCACTCACTTGGTGGCTGCACCTTCCGGATCAACCAGGGGAGATTCAGTCACTTCAAGACCCTGGAGATCTGCTGGGCTGCTCCTTCCAGCCAGCCCAGTGGGATGAGGGAACAATCCTGCCAGCATTGCGCTGGTTAAGGCCACCTCTCCATAGCAGAACACTTAGCATGGTCCCTGTGGTCAGGATTTGTCCCCTTTGCCTGACTTGGGCTGAAAACACCTGGGAACATGGGGAAGACCTGGGTCTGATCCATGTGAAACTCCCATTTTGCCGTCTCTTCAATCTGAACTTCACCCTATCCAAGGTACAACAATAATTGCCAATTGAGGCATATCTGATTCTTCCCCTTCTTCCTCAGCCTGTACTTCTTTCCTTATCAGAGTGGCCAAAAATAACCTCTGCCTCCTTTCTGAACACAGTTCATGTAAGATTGGCCAAGCAGTAGGAGAGTAAAGTGCATGGCTGGGGTTTTGTCCGTAGACAAAGGGACTGAAGTGCAGACAGCAGGGGGTTTCCAGGGCTGAGGTTTGTCTGCAGCTACTGGGGATTTTCCAAGAAGGATGATCCAAAGTGGAAGCCTTGAGTAGTCCTCCCTGCATCTGTTTGGTTAGGTTGCATTTCATGGCCTATGTATCACAAGACAGAGCAGGAAAAAGTTAGTTTTGAATTCAGAAGGCTTTTCTTTTTTTCTCTTCTGCCATAGATTGCTTCCTTTCATTTTATCCTTATTCTGATTTGGTTCCTCATGATTATTAGATGCTGGCGTGAAGAGGGTGACTGAAGCACTGGTGTTAAAATGCCTTGTGAGGAGAGACCTTGATATAAATAAATAGAAAGGGGCCAGATCCTCAATGAAGGTAAATGTCTGCAGGGCCTCTGCCTACAAAGGCAGCCATGCCTGTTTATGCTTCTCTAGAGACCTGTCTTAGAGAAAACCTGCTGAGCTAAGGAGCTAACATGCTTACAAGGGAAAGTATGATGAGAGATGTGTCTCTGTGTACATGCCACCTCCCAGTTGCTTTCTTGGTTGCTCTTCTCTAGGGTGGAGTACATCTGATGGACTTTGAGGTTGTTCCCCTATATAGGTGAACTTTTCTGGAGGCAACTGTTCAGGTCAGGATAGCTCAGGCACAGGGTGTCCCATGACCAAGAGTGCATTTGGGAGGTGTTGCAGGAGAAGGGGGTTGATGTGGCAAGAGTGTGCATGATGCAAGTGCCACACACCTCTTACAAGTCTAGTGCATGAGGTATGAGGAAGCACAGGGGAAATTCTTGAGTTTGCAGACAGTTTTGTTCATATCTCTCAGATAAAGATGTACTGCAGAGGTGGTTGCAGGTAAATCTCACTCCTCCAGGTGACTGGGAGGTGCCTGGGAGCCCTTGTCACATTTTCTGATTCTCGTTCGCTGTAGCTGAAAACTTAGCTGGGGCAGAGACGCACATGGACCTTGAACTGGGGCTCTGCACAACAGGGACTTCTGTAAGTCAGAAGAGTCCATGTTGGACTGCTGCATATGGGAAGTGCAGGAAGTTTAGGAGTATGTAAAATGTGTATTTGCCTATTTTGAGCTTTAAGCACTCAAGGAAACTCTGCCATTGAAAAAAAAAGAACAAAACTCTCAGCCCTCCACCCCGTGAATTTCTGTGTACCATGTATGTGTATATAAAATATACACACACACACATATATATATATACATAAAAGGTTATTTTAGAAAGGTGTTCAACCATCTCCCACCCTCCATCTCCTGTTCATTCAGCAGGTCACTGCTTCTCTGCTTCTCCTGGTATACCAGCATGTGGGAGATTGGTAACATAGGCTACACCTCAAAGCTGACATAAGTTTTGCTTGAAAGTTGTTATAGTCAGGCTTTTAACATAGTGATCTCCCAGCATGACACTAAGTAAATTTTTCATCTTTGAATGATGTTCAAGTTCTTCCATTCAGTTGGAGACCAGTGGCAAATCTGTCTATCTTCAGTAGGGCTAAGATGTTGATTTCACTGCCAAACCTGGAATACAGGTTTTTGAATTGAATAACCCTTGTAATTGTTTCCCAGGGTTTTTCTTATGATACATGTAATTTGAGCATGCATGTAAGCTGAAGGCAATGGATCTGGCATCAGCTTCACAGGCAAGCCTGGATCAGTGGCTGAATAGACCAGTGCTACTGTTGTGCCCATCCCTGCTGGCTGCAGATCTGGTTCATCCATGCCAGTGGATATAGCAGTGGAAGGGAAACTCTTCCCTGGGGTCAGGGTCACCCAGCACATATTAGGCGATTGGAGCAATATCAGAGCTGGTCACTTGCTTCTCTGAAGGAACAAAATGTTAAACATTCGTTCCATGAGAATGGCTCAAGGCATGTGCTTATATTGGAGTGAAGCTTTTAAGTAGGTTGTTACTAGTGAGTCTGATAGCAATGGCAAAATACCTGTCCTCCTTCAGGATTATTGACTGGATTTCTTGATAGCTTCCACTACCCCTATGCATTAGCCTCCAGTGGCATAAAAAGGCAAAACTCCCTTGACATTGTTGCAGATATTCTACCCAGTGTGACGGGACATTGGCCTCATTGTTACAGATGGCCTTTGTTACTCATTTTTTCTGATTTCTACTCAGAATTACTCATACGATTTTTTCAAATGGGTTATGTGTGGTGACTAAGCAGGGTTGGATGAGTCTAGCATAGTTCATTATATCTTGCAGTAACATAAGATGTTGTTATTTTTAATGTACTGATTTATGAACAGTATATATACTGGGGAGGATGAGTATTTTATATGAGCATACTATATACAGGGATCTCTCCTTGTAATATCAACTTTCAGGCAGTTGATGATACTTACTATTTTGCATGCAACTATATAGAGAATTGGATTTAATGCTCCATGGGGCTATGTAAAATGATGCACTAAGGGAACTAAGAAGCAAAAGGACTTTTAAATTTGCTGTAATATTTAGCTCACAATGTCTGTGCAGAAAGAAGCAGTCAGATATTTGGCAGCACTTGCCCACAGCTGTCTCAAGAAATACTGTCCCTGGTCTCCCTACTTTATGTTGGGTTATCATGCTCCTCTGACACTGGAATACCAGTGTCCGACTTTACACCCTTGGTGGTAACAGCTCTCTGGTATCTGTTTGAGAGCCTGCAAACCTGGAAAAAACTCCACAGCATAGAAAAAGACTATCAATCCTTTGTTCTTCTGCCAACAGAGAGGTATCTTCAGAGGAAAACAAAAATAAACTGCCTGATTTCATCAAGTAGATTGGAGCTGAAAAGTCAAAAGACCCATATCCTTTCTGCCTGTGAATTTATATTTATGCATATCATGCACTCAGAGAGGAGCTGGCTCAAGGGGTTATGGAGCTGTGGTACTGTACCAGCAGGAAGGTGTTTTGCAGCCCAACGAGTCTTGTTCTTGAAATCTCTTGAGTCTCAGGAGGAACTGCAGTGTCCATAGGGTATGATTACATTTTATACCACATCCACCTGGCTGCTGATAAACTGTGGCACCACGAAACACTTGTGTACATGTTATCCCTTCTATCGGAGGTGGCATTTCAACAAAACCTCTCTTCTTGTACTCTGCAAGGGTTATATATAATTTTCGTGGAAAAGAAAATCCTCCCTCTGCAGGGTGCGAACTTTGTGCAGGTTGGAGGGAAGTCGCTGGAAGTGTTTTTTTTTGTATGGTGCACCACCTTCCCAGTGTAATTGCCACCTCTGTGACAGTTTTGATTTCTAAATGGTTAAAGCTCCTGAGTCACCTTTTGTTCCCCTCTTCCATAGCTTGATAATGAATATTTTCCCCTTAAAGTCTAGCCATGACTGATCACCTCCAGTCATCGCTGCTGTGAATGATTGTAAATTGTGCAATATTGTCCCTTGATGAAGACTTGTCCCTTGATGAAAAGGAGTGACCTCATCATTTAGGCCCCAGTGTGACTCTTGTCCCAGGCATTTTCATTAGCAGGGGAGCAAAGTCACAGAGGTGGTGAAAGGCTTCTGTAATGGGAAAGATCTCATTTTTCTTTGGAACTCAATGCTCCAGGAATGGCTCACTGAAGCTGCCTGACATTATCACAGCCCTTTCCACTCAGCTAACTAGCACGTGAATCAGGAAGTTAGCTCACTAAATTTTTATGTGCTTCCCACAGTGTGGGAGTATCCCAGAAAAATTAAGAGGTAGTTAATGTGTGTGGAGAAATAATACTCTGTTTTACACAAGGCATAATTAACACATGGCAATTCCTTCCAGAGAGTCTTGAGGTCAAGAGACAGGAGGGAGGGATTAAGAGAGTGAATTGAACACTTAGAAGGCTAATGAGGCTGCTCCTAACAGCTCTCTTAGAAGGAATCAAAAGCTCTGAAGCCTTCAGAAGCGTTTGCCAAGGCTTGGATACTATAGCTGTTACTTGGTTGTCTCAGGAGAGATTCATTCAATCTTTTGCTGAATCTCTCTGCTCTGAGAAGCTCAGTGACCAAGTGGTCAATCACTGGGGTTGCCTGCAATGCCTATGTGTTTCTCCAGTGTGGGGAGTATCAGTCAAAAGCATTGTGTGTGTGTGTGTGTAATATGCTTATGCACACAATGTAAATTGCAACTATTTAATATGCACAGTTGTTCAGACCTCACTAAGCTTTATGGCTGAAAAGTCTGAAGGCATGACATTGTCAAGGACAAATGTTGCATTTATCACCTTTTTGCTTGCAGGCTCCATTTTATATACTGACCTCAGCAAACGTAGCAATGAAGACAGCAATATCAAGGAAAAAAATCAAAACAAACTTTCCCAGCTGCTTACATATGCATGTTCCCAAATCCTACACTGAGCTAAGTTTGAGTTTTGCAAAATCTTTTCTTTATAATGGGCTGAACAAGCAATCATCTTAAAACAACCTCCTTTTCCTTTTCTCTCCTCACCCCCTCCCCAAATTTGCTCTAAGGTTGGCAGTTTAAACTAAAATTTCCAAACTCCTCCTGATATCTGTGTTTATTTGGAATATCTTAGTGGAATGTGCATGTCCTAATACTCTGAGTGGTGGCTCGAGGTCCCTGCTGTTCCCCAGCAGGCCAGGCTGCAGGACATTGAGCCAGCCAGGATGACAGAATGCTTGGAAGCCCCCATCATTCTCCTGAGCCCAAGCTGAAGATTTATTTACACAATTCGCCAGAAAAACGTTAGTCATGAATGAAATATCCATAAGATCACTGTCTTCCTAAGCTTTTATTTCACCTCTTTTGAAAGGATGTATAATTCTATAACACAATGCAGTCTTTTAAGAAATGCTGTGGATGAGATGACTTGTGTTTGCAGTGACAAATGGAACAGATGAACAGACCTGTTGTTTATCGCCCATTGTGGCAGTTACATACATCCTTTGCCTGATGAAGCAATTCCTTATTTGTGTATTGAGCGCTAATTGTTTGTGTTTGCTCTGTGTTTAACACAGAGGACATTGCTCACTCCCCTGGCATTTACAATTAGTGCTAATCATGAGCAGTGTAGTCAGCCTACTACAGTGAGTAGTGCACAAAGGGGTACTGATTTTGTTAAACCTATAGGTAGAAACACCACTATTCCCTTCATCAGGAGCAGAGTTTATCCCTGCCGTGGGCGCCCTGTGCTATTCCAAGCCCTCCTGGGAATAAAGGTATGATTTAGGAGTTGGGAGGTACCAGCCAGAGAACAGGACAAAAACCAGGATTCCTGAGAATTGCGGGACACCTCTTCTGGTCTTAATGCACTGAAAAGAGAGCGGTGGGAAGATGAGGGTAAGGGAGAAGCAGTGCTCAAGCTGTACTTGGGATTAGAAATGTGCTCCCTGGCAAAGAAAGCTCTGGTGACTCATTATCAGAGCCTCCATGGGTCTGAAACAATTTTACTGCACATTTCTCAATCCCTGCTCTGCTCGTCCTGCAGATAACTAGGTGACAGGCAAAGATTCTTTTGAGAAAAGAAAGGTTAGAAGTGAGAAGCAGCATCACGGCAGCAGCTGGCAGAGCTGCTGCAGATAAGGGCTTGTGATGATTTCCATTACCCTGTTGTGTGAGTGCTTACGGTTCCATTAAAATTAGTTCAGAGCTAAAAATTGGCATGGAGTTGCTCATCTCTAAAACTGAACACACAGAAGGTATGGTTTTTATAGAATAGATTTTTCATTCCTGGCAAAATTCATAGTAAATGGATTTATCCCCCTCTGTTAGCTGAAGGCACAGACTTACATGTACAGTGTGCAGGTATGGGGCACAGAGTTGTAAGGGAAATTATCCACGTGTGGACTCAGGGCTTGTTCTCTGATTTCAAAATATCCAGGTAGCCATATAACTGAACATATAACACACCCCAGAGCTTCTCCATGTATGCCAGTGAGAACAGCATGCTAGCACATAGTGGTGCCCTCAGCTGTGACTACTGATATTTCTGGCCACTCAGTTGAGCTGAGTTGTGACATTTGCGGGCCCCTGTTTGGTCACAATGCCAGAAAGAATATTTTTATTTAAAGATAATGCAAACCCTACTTCAAACCTCCACATTTTTCCTTTGGAACCTGTATAAGTGATAATCTGTGCCCTTAAAAGGGTAAGGAAACTCCAGTTCCCATCCGTTTCTGTCCTCCACAAGCAGAGCTGCTAATGCTAACAGTTGTTGAATTGTGATGTAAGGCTGCCTATATGGGTAGGGAAGTACAACTTCATTATGCAAGGGGAAAAGTCCCTTTGGAGGGCTTATTTCTGAAGAGGTCATTCTGCACTGTAGTAAGTAAAAAAATAGAGAAGCTAAATCTTCCTGAACATGTGCTGTGCCTGTACAGACATGCAGGGATCTGGCAGCCTCTGTTGTCAACACATGTGCCTACTGCAATGCTTCTGAAAATACCTCTTGGAAAAATTTTTCTTCCTTAGTGATTTTCTGTGGTGTTTCTGAAACACCATGTGTGCCTAATCACTGCATATAGAGTGAATTTTACCTGCTCAAGCAGTGAAACAAAATGGGACTTCAAGGGGCATCAGGATATTCAAGCTGAGAAAGCTGGGGCTGTTCAGCCTGGAGAAGGTTGCATGGAGACCTCATAGCAGCCTTCCAGTATCTGAAGTGGGTCTACAAGCAAGACAGAGATGGACTCTACATCGGGAACTGTAGTGATAAGACAAGTGGGAATGGCTTCAAACTGACATTAGGAAGACATTAGGAAGGAATTCTTTACTGTGAGGGTGATGAGGATGTGGAACAGGTTGACCACAGAAGTTGTAGGTGCTCCATCCCTGGCAGTGTTCAGACTGGACAGGGTTTTGAGCAACCTCATCTAGTGGGATGTGTCCCTGCCCACGGCAGGGGTGTTGGAACTGGATGATCTTTAAGGTCCTTTCCAACCCAAGCCATTCTATGATTCTATGATATTTTACATCAGATGAAGGGTGTAATCCCCTCTTTGTGAATGGGAAGATCCAAAATGGATGCAAGAGATGGTGAGAGAGAGAATTGTCTCGCAGGATGAGGGTGGGTATAGTAACCTCACTGAACATTAATCTCCTAATGGCCACAGGCTGAGCAGTTCTGGGTGGGTCTGTTGTCCCACCTGAAGACCTTAATCTACTCACAGTTCCCACTGGGCCTATGTGACCATGACTTAATTAACGCTCATCAAGAAAGAATCTTTCAGTTCATTATATCATCACTTATGATTTTTACACTTCTTCGATTAAAACCTTAAGTAATTACTCGCACTGTTGACTTTGGCATCTCCTCTTAGATCTCCAGGGCTAAGCAGTGGACAGTGACTCAGAGCACTGTAGTGATCCGTGGGCGGTGTCTAATTTAGGTAGAGACAGTTGGGTGCCTCGTCTGGGTGGTTTGGGTGTCTCATCTAAATGGCATGGCTGCCTATAAAGGAAGGGGACTAAAATCCTGAATGAAAGTCCTTTGACAGGACTTGGATCAGACTCATGTGATACCTGGAATGACAGTGTTTACCACAGTATTGCTGCATCTGAGAGACAAAAAAAATCTGTTATTTACTTTCTTGATGGCCAGATGGGATTAGTCATATTTGAGAAGTACTTTAATCAGAATAATAGTAAACATACTCCCTCAGCTAGGAAAAATCCTTTTAATTTTTGAGGAAATCTGTTTGATTTGCCTGACACAGCACAAATGATCAGCACAGCTCAGAAATATTTGCACAGCACTCTGTTCTGGTGTAGAGGTGATTGGTTTTGCTATCAGAATCTTTCTCTCCTGCTAGGTTACAGCTACTTACACTGGCTTCCACAGCATTTTAAGGCTGAGTCACCATCTCATAAATAACATAAAAGTCCTGCAAGTTTTATGTACCTCTATTACTATATCTCTGTAATTAATGGCTTTGTTTTGGGGAAGAAGGAGGAGGAACAGTGTTCTTTGAGAGTGTGTGTAAAAGCAAAATTATCAGTGTTTTAGGAAGAAGATCAGAATTGAATGCAAGGGTGAAAAACATCCAAGTGTTGTTTATGCCATCAGACCACCTTAGTGTGTTCTTGCAGATGCAGGATTCATGTAAAACTGAAATTCTGGTGGGTGTCCTGGGATGCTCTTACTGGTTTGATCTTGGGACTCAGAGACATCTGCTTTGGAGTCTTCTTTCTGGATCTGCTTCTCACCCTTTTTATGTCCTGAACAGTATGGTTTTAAGTCATCTGGGATCTCTAAGCTACCAATGACCTCTCTTTGGACAGGATCTTATATCTCAGGCAGTCAATCTGGAGCCTACAGGGGCCACTGGTAAAGTATGTCACCCTCTGACTAGATTGCAAAGTGCCAGGTCCTCTTTTCCTTGTCTCATGCAGGTGGCACAGAGGACTGATCAGTGGGCTGGCAATAGTCTGAGGACGTACAAGATCCATTCCTATGACATCACACTAAATTGTCCTTTGCTGGTGAGGAAAGAGGCCCACCTGGGGGTTGGTGTGGTTGTTGTCATGTGGGTGGCATGGGCATCACTGCATCAGCTGTGGAATACTGGAACTACCTCTGTTTTTGTCTGTAGTGACTCTTTCCGGCCAGAGTTCATGAATTAGAGTTCACCAGTGAAAGGCCATCACAGTGAAGTGATGGAGCAGTATGGTATTGCAGGCTCACAATTCTTTTGGTAGTGACAGCCTGTCCCACACCTGCCTGAACACCGTGTGCACTGGTTCAGGTACTGCTTTGAGACAGGGCAGGGGCCTGTAATTAAAGCTTGCCCATCCAGCTTGAATACCTGCAGTTTGCTGCTGAACATAGAAACAAGGGCTGAGCTGCCCAAACCCACCAGCAGACCCTCAAGTGAAGCTGCAGCAGTGCTCATTGGGAGACTCCCACAGGCAAAGCAAGGATGTGTATCACAAAGCTGTGCATGAACATCTCACTAAGAGATATCTTTTCAATATCGTGCACCTTCTGCAGGGCAGGTGCTTCTGGAGCCAGGGCCACGTCTTGCTCATAGGGGTTTTATAGCCAACTCAGGAGCAGACGTGCTGCCTCATGAGAACAGGATATTTGCAAGGACTGAAGGAGACCATTAGAGTACAGAACTACATGAGTTGGCCTAGAGTAAGAAAAAGGACTGGTCAGGTGATGGCTGCATTCCAAATTCATTTCAGCAAGTAGCAGGGGAGAAAACGATTATTGGTCCAACCAATGCATTAATCCCTGAAGGAGGTATCTAAGTAGATGGTAGGTGTGGTGATAATCCTCAGTGGGCTGGGTAAGCAAGACCATGGTGTGTAATCTCCAGTGTTGACATCTTTTGTGTGAGTCCCTGCACTGTGGTTTCACAATCCATCAGCTGCAAAATCATCAGTGTGGGAAAACAGAAGTCATAAGAAATGCCTGGGACATTAATATTAACCCTAAATAAACTTGGTTTTATTTTTAATACCTTGCTGTATAAGAGAAGGGCACTGTGATTTCTTATTAGGAGCAGCTGGCCTAACCTAAGCATGGATAACCTACCTGCTAAGTGAGAGTAAGCACTTTGCACATATTTATGGTCAAATACTGCTTGCTGTGCTCTCACAAGTGGGCACAAGGGAGCCAGCTTCCTCTTCTCCTTCAATTACATCATGTTGTTTTCTTTCTGCCAAGAGTGGTAGAAGTCCCTTAGGAAGTCCCTCAGTACCATGAATCACGTAAGCGTGATTTGCCATAAAATGTTTATCAATTGCGAGCATTGATTGTATCGATTAGCTGATTATACTGCCCCACTGCTTTGCCACTGATTTATGTGGTAGGAGTGTAGTCTGCCTGCTTGAAATTTGGTCACAAGCATGAACCACAGACACAGGCTCATCTGGTAAGAGCCAAATTGATCTGTAGTTTTCTCTTACCCTCCTTAATCCTCGATGTCCTTTCCTCATCTCCTGGTGGCTTTGATATACATTCACCTCACAAAAAAAAAGAGGGCACACTTGAACCATGGTAAGAGAATGTGCTGTTGCTCTTGGAACAACATCCTTTTTAGAAGTTCAGCAAGGCCAGAGCACCACACTAAGATAAAAGTAGTGGTGACCTACCAAGGAAAGAACTTGGCACCAACAGCATGTGAGCCGGCATCCAGCATTGCATCACCTCACCTGCAGGGATTAGCAGGGACTTGGCCTCATGTACCACTCTGGTAAATCTTGGCACAGCCACTGGCATCACAGCTGATGGGCTGAAATTAAGGGGGATCCCAAGCATGTTGCAGGACTCAGCTGGCAGCTGTGAGAGTGGAAGAAAATAAGGAGTGGTTTTCTAGTGGGAGAGATGCTCTTTGGAGGCAGAGATGCTGTTTTTTAAACTGTCATCCCTTTCAAAGGGAAAATTTCTTCAATGAAAGCTGAGTAAACTCAAGTGGGGCTCACTAGCCTTTGGCACAATAGACTGGCAAGGGAAGCACCCTCTGCAGTTAAACTGGTTTGTCATATCAGCATAAGGAAGATGGTGAGCATAATTATGGCTCACTGCCTCAGGGAAGCAGAGTAGGAGGGGGAAAATCTTGTCCTGTGACCCAGAGCACTTTGCTCATTCACTAACGAGTTGAAAATCTGGAGCCCATTAACATGAATTCCACTTTCCCTGTTGCCTGACCTTGGCTGCATGGGGGTGACTGCTGCTCACTTGGCAGTAGTGGGAGGCATGGGATTTGTGAGACAGGCAGAGTGTGCCCAGGAGCCTCAGTTGTACCTGCTCACCCTATGACGGTGATAAAGCAAGCTGTGGCTTACACTGTGGTAGTCATAAGTGGAACAAGGTCAACTGCCTATTTCAGTCAACATGACAGAAATAGAGTTGATCTCAATAAGATCCCAGCTCTTTCTTCTTGTTATCTTCTCAGTTCCAATTTTAGGATTGCTGTAATCAAGCTGAGGAAGAGGACATTTATCTCATGGCGGGGAAGTTGCTTGAGGCCCAGGCAAGAAAAGAAGAGTTGTTTGAAAATGTACTTTAAGAAATCCATCTCTAGCCCGTGGGGACAGTCTGTGTGGTTCAGTTGTTCCCATCCAGGCATCAGTGTGGCTACGCAGAAGGTACACGGGTCAGAAGCGGACCTGTTCTCCTCCCCTTCTGACAGCAGCTGCACTGAAGGAGGGAGGTGGTTTGGTTGAACCATGTAGTCTGTCTGGTGACACAAAAGTTCCCAGGTTCTCAAGTCTTCACATCATAAAAATGTTAAAACTCTGGCTTTGCACAGAGCCTCCCCTCCCTCCTGCCAAGGAATATTGATGCTCTTTTCACTGGAGATGAGATGCTGACAGCTCTGTCTAATACAGATGGAAATGGGATGGGGTGGAAACTGCCACTGAATGCTAATTTAAATGAACAGCAACTTACAGTACACAGCATCCACCATAAACAAATTAGCTAGGATGTTCTCTAAGGACAAACTTTTGGAGTGGTTTTGTGGTAGTTCAGTTAGCTTCCTCCAAAACACCTGCAAATGCGGAAGCGTAACACAGCTGATGGATGTGCTTTCCCTTGCAGCCTGCCTGTGCGCGTCCTCCATCCCCTCATCTTCCCTGGGCTGGAGGGAGGGCTGGGAGCCCATCATCCTGATGAATCAGGGTAAGTCTTGTCAGTCATGTCTTGAGAAAGGCTGACGCAGGCAAAGAAGTGGAGCTGGTGGTTTCCCTGCATGGGTGGTGCTTTGCTCATGAAGTTCTTCTGCTCTGGGCCCTACCACAGTGTTGGCACAAGTGATGATGCAAATTCAAGAGCAGACCTGGTGCAAGGAGAGGCAGAGGAAAGGGCCTCAGTGCCTCTTCTGTTGGTTCCTGTGTCAGTGGGATGAGCCTCCCTGCCACTTGTCTGCACATATGCGCAGGCCAGTGCAGAGCAGGCAGTGAGGCAGAGCAGCGGCTGGAGGTGACGCAGGCACAAAATGCTGGGTTAAAAATTTGCCTGTAAATTAGGACAGCTAATATCAGTTATCTGGGATTTGATTTGACCCCTCAAAGTCAGGTCACCCATGGCAGTGAGTGAGGCTGGTAAGAGCTCAGCTCTACTGTATCAATAGAAACCTGCTGTCTAATAGGGCTTCATCTGCATTGCACTTTTTAACACCCCTGACCTTCAGAGTCTGGTTAGTGTTTGCAGACACATAGGACCAAAACTGAGGTCCAGGTGGAATATTTGATATGGAAACTTGCTCATCTCTGAAGATGAGAATCTTCTCATGTAAGACTGCCTTTCCTGAAGGAGGGCTGTGCCAGCTGCTGCTGATGCAGCTACAGTGGTAGTTGAAACCAGTGTTCTGATGATCTGTTCTGGTACACTTCCAAGTGTGGGTACACCATAAAGGTCATCTTCCTGTTCTGCTTCCCCTTTTGGTTATGGGGGTGGAGGCAGAAATACACAAGACAAAGTATTTTCACTGTTGTGGTTCGGGGAGGAGGAGCCACGTTGGTCCATGAAAGAAAAACCAAAAGGGAGAGCACACAAAAAGTAAGAGCTGTCACTTTTAGCAGAGAGGGAGTCATCCTGCCTGGAGCAAAGGCTTTGGCCCTACCTGGCTTTGCAGAGGAGTAGTAGGGCTGAGGTCTGCCCAGGAGCACACCTACAGCATCTCTCAGCTGTGAGCCTGAAAGGACCCCCCAAAAGTTCCCTATCCCTCAGAATCAGCTGCAGCATGCCCTCCTCTACCCTGTGCATGTCCTTCTGCAGTTCCCAAGCTGCCAGGACAGGAGAATCAGATATTTGCCTCTGGGAAGGAGACCTTGTGCCACTGCACGGAAAGGCAATATTTGCTCTCACTGAATCGATCCGGTGGTTTGGGTGCGACAGAGAGTGGTATTTGGCCCAGCTGTCTGTCAATAGCACTGCAGTATTCTTAGCTCACAGTTTGTCAGGGCAGCAACTATTCATGCACTTATCTTCTAACAGGCCCAATTTGAATAATTCACCTTTCCTGATCTCTTTTTGAAGCCAGACGGGACTAGCCTTTACGACCCCAAACTGCTGAACAGAGCTGTAGGAGTGACTCCAGCTGGACTTTCTCCAGTCCCCCTGCTCTGCTCCTCATCACCAGTGTCTTCTCCTTTGGCTCTCCTAAGGAGAGACAGAGAGAGGGATCTCACTCAATCTCCAAGAAAAGGAAAGGAAGGCTTTCCAAAGTATTTGGCCTCAAGGTAATTTATAAACAAAGACCTTCAGAAAGCAGTTCCCTTTTTCTTTTCACACTCTTTAACTCCTTCCCTTCCAGGCCCTCGTGGCCTCTCCTGGGCAGCACAGATATGCCACCTGTCCTGCTGATGTGCTCCTGGCATTGCTTCAAGCTGGTGGTGTGGGGGCTGCAGGAACACACTGAAAACATCTTGTACCAGAGTCTCTTCTGCTCTCTATGGTACATGTACCCTGGGGAGGCCAGTAACTGCCTGCTCACCCAAACAGCCACAGCTTTAGTGGGGAAATGATAATGATAAAAAATAATAGTCTATGTCTGTCCTGCTGAAGTTCCTGGCCAGGCCGCAGGCAGAGGTGATTAGAGAAACTTGAACAGAAATGAGCAAGTTGGACCCAGGCAGGTTTGAAAAACTAGCTGACTTCACTGAACCAAGCTCCTATTTAATCATTCCTCTGTTGCTTTAAACGTGGCATATACTGCCAGGTAAGTGGAAATGTGTTTCTTTGGAAGCCCTGGGTAAATGTCATATAGAGGAATTAAAATGTCAATCTGTAGCAGCATTTGTTTAATGAAATTGTATAAATAAGACTGTGAGCACAGATCACCTCACTCGAGCGCCATGTCTTGAAGGTGTTGAATCACTTGCCACTCGTCCTGGTGTACAGCTGTCCCCCAGACTGTGCTGATAGGAGAGTCTCAGAGGTGCTGATGGGGCTGCTGGAGGCAAATTCCCCCAGGTTAGCTTGTCCCCTACTCCATCAACGTAACCCATCCCATGGAGCAGCTCAAGCTGCTTGCAGGGTGGTCTTGAGCTGTGATCTGCCCCCAAGAACCAGGAAAGCAAGGATGTCTGCAAAGGCTATAGGGTGATTGTCTGACCACAGCCCCACAGCAGTGACCGAGAGCTAAACTGGAGCGGGCACGGAGGTCAGCAGATATGGTTTGGCTTCCCCTGCCTGAATGCCTATGTCATTGTTTTGTTTAAAGGATGCTGATTATTGTCATGACCTCCGCTCCCTAATTGTTCTGTGGTGTGCCCCAGGGAAGAGACAAGACACCTGGCATCACTTGTGTCTTGCCAAACTCATTCAGGCTGGTTACTACGCAGCAAAATCATCCACATGGAGTTACAATACCAAATAGCTGTTGCTTTTTAATTTCTCACTTATGTAACTTTATAACAGCTTCCCCATTGGGGATAAGCCATAAAAAGTAAGCAGGAGTAGAAGGATACATCTTTATGTTTACTACTTGATCTCATTTTCCTTGTAAATTCATTTTGTGCACGTTTTAAATCTACCCTCTTACTTAGCAGATGAACTGTTTGCTTAAAACTGGTTATGTTTCCTCTGGTACTGAAGGATCAGTTAAGAGGGAAGTTTATATTTTACTGAGGAAGGTACCTTGAAGACAGACTTCAATAAAAAAAGGAACAAGAAAAAGGGATATCCTTTTCTAGCAACAGGCTAACATAAATTAAATCCATTGGTTTCTCAGTTTATCCTGTGTTGTGAACTGACATTCCTAATGAGAACAAACAAAGACACAATGTGGTGCAGTAAAACCTATCAAGAATGAAAGTGCTTAAAAAACCAAATGGGTGAAATTCAGTAGTGAACATATAGAACTTCAGCCTAGCTGTCCTGGTTTTAGTAGCCAGGGTCAGTTTGTCACTGTGTGGGTGTGTATTCTAAAGCCTCTATGCCATTTTTTCCCATGAACTGCTCACAATGGCACATTAGCAGCTATTGTCTAAGGCATGCTACACCCCTCAGGCTACAGGATGGGTGTTTTGGAACTTCTGTGAGATAAGGAAACTCTTCTGCCTCCACACCCACCTGAGGGGTCATGTCTGTTAATGGGCCATCAAGGGTGCCAAAAATATGCCATTGTTCACCTCACAGAGTAAATCACCCATTGTTTAAGTCTCCGCCCTGGGGGAGGGACTGGGCGGAGCCTAAGTGTATGTAAGCTGTGGCTCTGAGTCTGGGATCTCTCTTCAGATTCAGAGGAGGACCAGAGCCGCGACTGCCACCAGATTGCAACCAGCAGGTACTTTGTTTTCTTTTTACTTTGAACTTAGGGTGGGTGGGCCACGTGGTGCTCAGCACAGAGTTGGTGAGCTCCATTCTGCTTGTGCCCCACTGTGCTGGGCTGTACATCCGGTGTTTCTCGTGGCACAAACAAATTTTCTTTTCTGTTTCAGTGTATTTTTTTGTGGTATTTTAATAAATTGTTATTCTGACTTGCAATCCCATTCTGAGTTGGATTAATTTCTCCTACTCGTTTAAATCTAAACCAGCACACTAGCCCACAGGAAATCTGCTTTTTACCAGTTCATATGATACCTCCTGAAGTGCAAGATACTGGTTTGCAGTTTAAAGATCGTGCTGATTAGCACCTTTATTTTCTCCAAGTTTCCCAATTTTCTGCTTGACAGTGTGGGCTGTTGTGTGTCTTTAGATAAGTCACTCAACCTCTTGCTTCCCATTTTTTCTGGTAAAGTTGGGAACTTTCTTTGCTCTTATCCTAGTTACAGGGGCTGGGACTAGTTTATCACTATGTAGGTATAACCAAAACTGTGTATTCTACACCCTCTGTGTAATTTCTGAAGAACTGTTAATAGTGGATCATTTGCAGCAGCTGCCCAGGGCACACCTGACACTTCACGCTACAAACTGGGTGTTGAAGAACTTTGTGAGGCACGAGAACATTTCTGTCTTCACACCAATGATTCAGCTGTGATAACTCACCTCCAGGGAGGCATCAGCACCTTCACACCCAGCCTGAGGGGTCATGTCTGCTAACGGGCCGTTAGGGACTTGCACAATAGGCAGTGCAATGACCTAGACCATCAAATACTACAAAAATATCCCATCACTCACAGAGTTAAATCACCCATTGTAAAACTCCTTGCCCTGAGGGGAGGTACTGGGCATTCCCACCTGAACCTGAGCATATATAATCTTAGGAGTTTGCTTTAATTCTGAGATGATTTCTCTTTGTCTGCTTGTGGTTTTCTTCAAATATCTGAACAAGTGCACCACGATGGCAAAAGCATTTGAGGAAAATAAATGTCAAAATCCCATGTGCTGTGACTGCTGCAGTTGAGAATTTAACTAAGATCTGCCAGCTTTCATAGTAAGAATATTTGTGTGCTTTTCAGAAAATAGAAGTTTAGTTTTGAGGGAATAGATAAGTCTTGTCTGTTTTGGGTGTTGAACTGCAGAAAGCAAAAGCATTTAGAAAGCCTTCATTGAATAGTCTCAGAAAAAAAATCACAGCAGGTTGTGGTTTCTGAGAGCAGGAAAAAGGCCAGTCTTATGTCATAGGCTAATAAAATGTAGTGAGCATGAAGTCAGTAAAAGTTCTGTAGGAAATCCTCTGAAACTGGGGACGAATAGCAACCTAGAGTGGGCATTCTTAGAAAAATAAAAAGTTAAGTAAAATATGAGGCAAAATTACATTTGGACTCCGTATTTGAAAAACTTGGCAAGGGCTGAGTATCCTTCAGAAGGGAACACTTCTTGTGCAAGTAAGCCCTGCACAGCTCTTCTGTGAGGTGAACTCCTCCGTAAACAAGTCAAAAAAACCCATTTCCTCAGTGCACATTGTTGGTACTGGGAAGTTTGGTCTGAAAGTAAAAGGTTGCAAAATCAATGATTCCAAGTGTTTTCTAGCAAATATTTGCCTTAGGAGATGTCTAGCTTTGGGGAATGTGCTAACACAGAAACAGGATTTCCAGCTCTTCTGATTGGAAAGACCATTTCAGGTGGTGAATTGAACACAAACCCATGGAGAGCTCCTTCCCCAAGCTCGAGTGTGGCCTGAAAGGGATTTTTTGAGGGAGGCACGAGCTAACCCTCCCCTGCAGTGAGCCCAGTGCCAACCTCAGCAAGTCAAGGACAAAGAGAAATAGAGAGCATGGAAATGCTACAGTGGTGTCTCACAGTGGCACCTCTGGGGAACTGAACAGCGTTTGTGGAGCTGGAGACCAGTGCATTTCTCCATTGATCTGTTTGCTCTCTCACTGGGGAGGGCAACTGTTAATGCAGGCAGTTGCACTGTTAGAAGCCTGGTTTGCCTCTACTGGGTAGCATGGTGACTTATATTTTAAAAACTTTCAGAAGGTAATACCTCCAGACTGTGGTCTGTTAATCCATTCTGTGACTGAATTGCTCAGAGTCTTGGCCCACATTTGCTCACAATGGGAGAAAATTGCTGCAGGT
This sequence comes from Formicarius rufipectus, assembly GCA_013399695.1. NCBI lineage: Eukaryota > Metazoa > Chordata > Aves > Passeriformes > Formicariidae > Formicarius > Formicarius rufipectus. The sequence goes on along the minus strand of VXAU01002357.1, from coordinate 490,227 downwards.
GAAGCTGTTGCGTGTAAGAGCCTTTTCCTGGCCCCCCTTTCCTTCCCAGCATGCTGGAGAATTGGTGCACTGGTGTGGCATCATAGCATTGGAAACCAAAAGCTTGAGTTTGTGCTGGATGAGTCACTGCCCCAAAGAGGAACATTTAGGGGAAAACAGCTGATTGTTTAAGGAATGACTATGAGGGAAAAGGATTTGACTTTCTGTTTGCCTTAGAACCATTAATCAAAAAATCAGGTATTCAGTGTGTCTGAAATCTTGCTACCTGTTTTCATGAGATTTTTTTACTCTGATTTGATGAATGATGATATTACTGCATTTCAAACTAATTTTTTTTTCAATATACACAGTTGGGTTGGTAGTTACAGCTTGAAAATCCCAGTTGAAAAATTAATTATCTGCATGCATGCCAGAAACAAAACCTTTGGAGGCTAATTTAGATTCAATGTTACCATGCTGACAACTTCTTATCTGCCCTGACTTCACCTTTCCTCCTCTAGCTCAAAGAGTTTGTATTCCTAGTTGTAGCTGAAACTCTCTGGCTCTCCCGTGGTCAGAGAGGACATGGTGGGATGCATCATTCTGGAGATGCTGCTTTCCTTGCCTCTGACTTGGTGGATTGATATATGATGGACTGATAAATGATGAGTTGTGCTTGCTGAACCAGGAAATGTGAAAATAGATTGAACAATGTGGGGAGGAAGGGGTGCAAAAATCTCACTGCTGTCAGGTACCTTCTTAGTGTTGAGCTGACCCATATGGCTTGAAAATCAATTCTCACCTTTTGCCTTATAGTGTACATGTAGCAAGGGTGAGATCTTGTTATTTCACCCATATCAACATCTGACAGAAAGAATGAGAGCGATTTATGCCTGTCTTTTTAATAGACCCCTAAAATCTTGTCCTCAAGCCTATGTTGCTTTCCTCTTTCCACTGGGAGAATCCAGTCTAATCTGAGCACTTATCACCCTTGCTGTACAATGACAGAAGATGGATTTGATTTGAATTTCCATAACACAAAACAACTCGATCCATCTTTAACCTGGGGGTCAGGCAGATGGGGACCTCTAGGCCTGCCCACCTCTGAGCAGCGTGAGAGGCACATCTACTGCCTACCCATGATTCACCACTGCTGTGCGGGGAACTTACTGTTTTCCACTCTTAAGTATCTCATGCATGCTTGTTTTTGTTAGGGGAGGACCGCTTGGAAAAGCGTTTAAAAGCATCCTCCTTGGTTTGGCGCCGCTCGCACAATTACTGGGGCTGAGGGCGGGACAAGGCAGCACGGTCCCCTGTCCTGGGAGCGGGGGGTGATGCCCTCCTGGTCCCTTTCCGCGGGGACGCGTAAGCAGCCCCCGCTTGAGCAGGGGCTTTGTGTCTTTTCCCGGTGGATGGACCGCTCCCGGCTGGAATTACCGCGCGCTCCCCGCCCTGCAGGGGGCGCTGCCCCGCGCGCCCGCCGCCGCGCCCTCCCCATTGGCTGCCGATGACATCACCGCCCCGCCCCCGGGTCCGCCCCTGAACGCTGATTGGTCGCCGCCGCCGCCCGTCGCCGCGGGCCCCGCCCCCTCCGGGCCGTACATTTACGCGGCACCAAAAGAGAAAGTAACGAGGATGGTGCGGGCGGCGAGCCGGGCAGCGGGCGGGACACGCACCGGCATCAGCCACCGGCACCAGTACCGCCACCGACACCAACACCATCACCACCACCACGCACCGGGCCGGAGGGCGCCGCGCCGGTGAGTGCGGGTCAGCGGAGCGATGCGGGGCACGGCGGAGGGGAGCACCACTCGGCGCCGGCGGCCCCGGCTCCCTGCGCTCGGCGGCAAAACTTCGGCTTCTCGCTTCTCGTGGTGCTCTTTAGTTGTTTCCCCTCGCTGGGGTAACCGGGTTGTGGCTCTCGTTCATTTAAGTCGTTTTGAATTGCACCAGGCGAAGGCGCGCAGGGATCCTTTATCCTCTTTATTATCCTAAGAAAGGGCGAGGGGAGGTTTGGGGAAATAACGGGTTGGGAAGCCTCCCGAGTGAGCCGCCGCCAGCCCCGCTCCGCCCGGCCGCGGCATCTCCGCCGTGCCCCGGGCGGGTCCCGGCACCTCTCCCCGCTCCGGAGGTGCCCGCGGGTTCGCTCCGTGAAGCGGTGGCTGCCGCGGGTAGCGGTGCTCGCGGGGATGCGGATGAGGCATGTCCATGCCCCTTGCCGGCGGGCAGACCGAGTCTGCGAGAGCTCGCCCCGCTCCGGGGGTTTGATGGAGTTGGTGAAGTTGGTGCTGGGATGTGTTTCTCAGCGAGAGCTGCGGCTGCTCCTAAAGTTGCTGCTGAAGGGGAGGCTTTCTCTGGGCTGGCTTAAGTTGTTTGGTTCTTGTCGTCTGCCTTCCCTCCCGAGTGGAAATGGGGGGATTCTAAACCTGCGCGCTGCGTCTTAGCAAATGAGAAGGCAAAGGCTGGGCAAGTAGTGACCTTGGCTGGAGCGGAGGGGACCCCTCTTTGTAGAGGCTGTGAAATGTGGTGGGGAGCCGGGAACTTGCTTCACGGACTGCTGGAGAAGAGCAGCCTTCTAGGGCCTGGAGCAGGGATCTTAACTGGGGCTTGATTCACCCCTCTCTCTCTAACAGGGAGATGGAAGTGCAAGGTGTGCACTTAGATTTTGTAAGGATCTCTGGAACCTAATTTTCTCTTTTTCTTCTGGGTATTTTTTGTTTAGCCTTATGTGTTCAAGTTTGTAACAGTCTCAGAAAATTTGTTCACAAGCTAATTTTTTTCCGCCTTGCTGGAAAAGTTGCATGTCACTACTGACACATTCAGCTATTCAGTTCTTATACGTTCCTTCCAGTAGTAGAGTCAGCCCAGTAGTCTCTTCCCTTGCATTAAGCAACGGGATGAGAGAATGTGCCTCTGTCATTATCAGTGGCTTGCCTTGCTGCAGCCTTGGGTTTCAGAATAGCTCAGCACCATCTGCATGCAACCAAATGCCTCCTCAAGGGCGTAACTGCACATCCTGGCTAGTCATGTGTGTTCTGTGTGCCATGTGCACATATGCAGTTAGCTAAGTATTTGCTGCAGGATTGAAAAGGCTTTAGAGCTGGTGACTCTGAGAAGGGATTGCTAGGTTGGGGATAACGGATGTTGGCGAAGTGACGTTGTGTATCTATAGGTTTATGTGATTTCATGATCTGTTTTCATCACCTTCTTCTTTCCCCTTCACTTTTTCTTTTTCAGGGTGATCTTGAGTTCTTCTTAACTTGCTAGTGCTCAGCCTCCTCATGCCTCCATCTCCTCTAGACGACAGGGTAGTAGTGGCACTTTCGAGGCCAGTGAGACCTCAGGATCTCAACCTCTGTTTAGACTCTAGCTATCTTGAATCTGCCTCTTCTGCCGGTGAGAGCCACTCCAGTCTGCTTGGCACAGCTGTCGTGTCCCTAAAGACTGCTAATCTCACGTATATGCCCTCATCCAACGGCTCTGCACGCTCCCTGAGTTGTGGATGCAGCAGTGCCAGTTGCTGCACTGTGGCAACGTACGACAAGGACACTCAGGCCCAAACTCAAGCGAGCACCAGCAGCACCCACGCCGGAGCCTCCACTGCCTGCCCTGCCAACCAAATGGTCAACAGCAATGAGAATGCTGGCAGCCTGAGCCCGCTGGGCGGAGTGGGGAGCCCTGTCTCGGGCACCACCAAGCAACTCGCTAGCATCAAGATCATTTACCCCAATGATCTGGCGAAGAAGATGACCAAATGCAGCAAGAGCCACCAACAGAACCAAGGGCCTGTCATCATTGACTGCAGGCCCTTCATGGAGTATAATAAGAGCCACATTCAAGGGGCTGTCCACATTAACTGTTCTGACAAGATCAGCCGGAGAAGGCTCCAGCAGGGCAAGATCACAGTCTTGGACTTGATCTCCTGCCGGGAAGGCAAGGACTCTTTCAAGAGAATATTTTCCAAAGAAATCATAGTTTATGATGAGAATACCAATGAGCCAAGCAGAGTAATGCCTTCCCAGCCACTCCACATAGTGCTGGAGTCACTCAAGCGAGAAGGCAAGGAGCCCCTAGTCCTGAAAGGTAATTCTCCTCATTGCCCACATGTAGTCTCATGATTTGCTTTGCAGCACGTACACTCTGCTGTCAGCCTTGCTGATGACTGAACCTTGAAAAGCACCTGCTTATCTCTAGGAAGGCTTGTGTGCCTCGAGTTACTGGTGGTGGCAAAGCAGATGCTGTTCATGGACAAATCATGAAACTTGCTTGTCTCTGTATGTTGTCCTTGAGTTGTAGGAGGGGTGGGAACTGGAAGGAGAAGGAAACATGCTTCCTGGTGTCTGTGCAGACAAAGAATTTCCCCCAGTGCTTGTTCTGAGTATTTATAGCCCAAGGAGCAGAGGTCCAGGAGGGGATAGTTCTCTTTTAGCTTGTCAGACTGACCTTTACTTAGCAGACTTATTTTAGTCTGTATAAAATTGAACTCATAGGTGCTGGAGATGGGCCGTGAGAGCGTAGAAGGAGAGAGGAGGAAAGATGAGGGAAGTCACTTGCTCTGAAGCATCACGGACCAGTCAGCAAAACGAGCAGTCAAGCCTTGTTTTGGTGGTATGAGGTCAGAATAATGGACAGAGGGAGATACTTCATTTAAAAAGTGACCTGAAGGTGGTGTGTTTACATGTACATGTGATTATATATGTTTATGGCTTTCCTGTAAAGGTTCCTGTTTTAATATGGTATTTGGTTTATCCCTTAATGCTTTTGTGGAAATGAACCCCACCAATTAAGGCAGCATCCAAGGACAGTTCCCTTTCCTCACTTTATTCTGTAGATTCTATTTATAACAATGCTGCCCTCTAGATTGAATTTCCTTTCCCCTGGGTGTTTATGCCATTCGAAGGCATGGTTGGCAGACACTGGCTGTGGCACTGGGAAACTATGGAAAGATTTGCTGCTTACCTCATACTGTATGTATTTAATTTGCTTAATTTTTCTGTGCAGCTTACTACTTCCAACCTTCACAATGTGGCAGAAGAATGGATTGGGCTGATTGTCCTCTTTCCCCAGTTGAGTTTCATAGCTTTGTAGGAGCTAAGAGTCCTGTGAGATACTTCTCTGTGGGTGTATCTTGTGGAGGCTTGAAACAGTTGAACTGCCTCCTTGCTCCCAGCAAGCTTATGGTCATGCTGAGCTTGCTTTGATACTTGCTGCAGATTCCTTATATGCTTTTAGTAAGTCTCTTGGTGATGCCCTTCATCTGTAAAAGAGGGAGACAAGGTGCTTGGCAGAGTGAGGTTACTGCTAGAGTCTTGGTTTTCTGGTAGTAATCATTCTGTTGAACAGCCTTTGCAACTAGATATATGGTTGTAGTCTGCAAGCTTTCCTCTCCTTAGAAAAATGGTGTGCTGAAGGTATTTTCAGAGGAAAACACTGAAGCTCAGACTGGTACTTTTTCAGTACCTGAAATGAGGTCCTTGTGGAGATGAGACTGCAGAGCTATAGTTGGGCTGCACTGAGCTGTTGTGCCCCATGGGGGGGTTGTGGCCAGCCTCTTCTTCCACCTTCAAACTGGGTACTGCACTGGGTTTAACCAAGTGTTTGTGCAAGTCTTCGGGTCACTTTTGATTTTCAACTGAGAAATATTAGCACCTACCTTGGAGACCTGCTTAGCAGAAGTCCTCTCCCCAAACTGATCTGCCAGCAGATCTGCAAGTGTGCTGGAGGACTGAGGAAGCCCAGATCCTTTGATTTTTGGATGCAGTGATCATCTGGGTCAGAGCAAACCTCAACTAGGGGAGTGCAGAGTGACGAGCTCCCTCTATCACCTAAACTCCCCTTCCCTTCTTTGAAGTGGAGCTCAGCCTTGAGTCAAATAGAGTTGAGCATGGGATAAAGCAGCATAGGAAGGCTGTGCTTAAGATTGTGAACTGCAGGAGTGGTGCTGGAAGCATTCGTTACTTAGTTTTGCTTGACAGATAGTGTTTTTTCCATTGTGCTTCAGCAGTCCCGGAGCTGACACATGCACATACCTGGGTTCAGGCACTAAAATGAAACCGAGGGTGGCTGGGGAGCCCTCTTTGCCTACGTTCGTTATTTTGAGTGATTTCTCTTGCTCTCCGCTATCCCCTCCTAATTTATTGCCAGCCCATCTGATCCCCTGTGTTGTGTTTGCAAACACTGGTTGCTAGCCTGGCTGTCCAAGTTTATTCGCCCTGATCCGGTGCCACCTTCTCCATGTTTGGTGCTGCCTGTCAGCCCGTGGCCCCGTTGCCGTTTTTGTGGCACGGTGTCACGTTGTGGGGTGAATCCGATCAGCGAAGCCGAGGGTTGAGTTACAGCTTTGGCTTACAGCTCACTGGGGTAGTGATGTGGCCCTCTGTGCCTTTAGTTTTTAGGTGCCCTGGTCTTTTTAAGCAGCAGAGAAACTCTGTACTGTTCTCCAAGGCCAGGCTGTGATCTCTACATAAATATATGTACGGTGCACCTTACTAGGCTCAAATTAAAAAGAGGTGGCCTGATTTATTTTTAATGTAGCAGACTGATATATAAAGTAGCATTGTGACAAGAGAGGGTTTATGTGTGCTGTGGTATTGGGAGCATTTTAAGACTCATATTCTTCCCTTTCTATTCATGCCCCTCTTTTCTCCCTCCTTTAACAGGGAGCATATTTTTTGTCATAAACATAACATATGCATCATTTTGACTTAAGCTCTTTAGAAGAAAGATTTGTTTATTTCTTTGTTCACAAGGCATAACAACATGTGGGACAGGCAGAAATGTCCTATTTTTCCACAAAAATAAACCCATAAGAATCTAGCATTTCATGGGCTGTAGCAGCCTGAGCTATCAGGGCTGAAGCTGATGCTTTTTCTGCTTATATACAAAATAGGAAGAAGTCATGTTTCCCCCAACACCCCCCTACACCATACTAGACTATGGTATTGCATGCTTGCTGAAACCTAAAAGCCTCACTTTTTGTGGATTTTTTTTTTCCTTAGCATTGGAAAGGAGAGGGGGTAAAACCAGTGAAATGAGCCTGGTGTCCCTTCTGCTTGAGGCCAGTGTCAAAACTGTAGCTGAATTTGGGGAGGAGGAGAGCATGGCTTGGTGATCCTGAGCTGGGTCAGTAGCCCTGGTCCACCCTGGTGGGATTGTGCTCCTTTCCCTTCTGCAAACCCAATGATGAGGCATCTCTGCCTTCCCTGAGCACTACAGCTCATAGTGAAAGTGGCCTGGACTCTTGGGGGCTTGTGTGCTTGTGTTTCTTAGTGGGATGTAAAAATAGAAAGTGGGAAACTCATTTGCATTCAGATGAAAAGTATTCTTTTACCCAGAGGGACATGTTTAGATTTGGCATTCAGCATTTTTTTCCTGTGTGAAATTAAATCCACAAAGGAAACAAAAATGAAAAATTGAAGCATCTATGCCAGCACATCTTGACAACTTTTAACAAAAGAGGAGTTGCCTTTGTCTCCCTGACCTGTGTCTGGTAGTATTGTGTCCATCCTGCTGTTCCTCCTCTACCTTTGAGGCCCAGCAGTCAGAGCCTTGTGAACCTGCCCAAGTCTTGTGTTTAGTTGGTAAAGGCTTCTGTGTTTGACTGTAGGGAAACAACTGAATTCAAAAGCAGAGGTGCAAAATGTAGTTTGGCAAATAATTCCTTCTTTTTCTTGCCCCTACCTGCTGTAAATTGATGACTGGACTTCTGCAAGGAAGATGGAGGGGATCTGGCTGGTTCCTCCCCAGCAATTGATTGATTTTGTGTTCTTGTTCCCAGTCTGAGGAGCTTATTTATGCTCTGGCTTTCAGTCTTCCCTTTGCTCATCTAACAGGCAAGTAAATGAAGTGACTTGCTCTCATTATAGTGGAGAGTGTAAGACCTGCCAACAAACCACTTCATATTTTCTGCCACGGTCTAAAAATAGCTTCAGATCTCTGACCACACCAGACTCACTTATCAGTGAAGTTGAGACTTTTACACTTACAGACGGCCTGAGATGCCTACACTAGGAATAAGTACCTGGTTTATGTTCATGTGAAATACTGTGATCAGCTGCCTTAGCAATACTTGACCTGGTCATAATCTGTGCACATACATTATTTATTAGTAATTATATAATTCAACAGTGTCGGTGTTGCTTTAAATCCTAATTGAATTACACTGCACAAGAGTATTTGAAAGTAAAACTTGATGTAATGGTCAACAAATCCAGCTGACCAACAAAACATGTGCCTGGCACTTATTTCCACCAGAGATCTCCACTGAATAAGTATTAGGTCATGGTTGTAACAGGGAAATGTGTAGTTTTAAACACATTTGATGTTTCACATGCATTACTTAACATTTAAAAATAAAGCGTGTTCCCTCTGTTGCAGACAAAATCAGGCCCCATCAGTCACTGGGGAAGAAACTTCTGCTGACTCTGTTAAGACTGAGATTTCACCTTCAGTTTTCAGACTAAGATGGATCTTAAAGTATCGTTCCAGTGGAATAAATAATCTTCTTGCCCCTAACACTTGAAAATTGTTTGTGTGTGTCTGTACCTTTTACATATAAATAAACTGGGCCAATAGTGTGGTTGGACACCATGATCTTTACTGTATTTTGAGGGGATATTTCTACAGAGTAGTGTACCTCTAAACTTTGCCTTTTCAACAGTAATGGAAAGTGTAGCATTTCCTCTCAGACAATGGCATCTGAAAGTTTGAAGTGCTGGCTTATATGATGCCTGTCACATTTTAACTGTCCTTGGGGGGAAGAGAGCACTGACACTGCTTTGGAAAGAGAGAAACAGGAAGATGTTTGGGGATTTTTTGTTTTGTTTTCCTGGTTTTTTTTTCTCTCTCGTTTGTCATACCCTTGGAAACCAAACTAAGAGTTAAGCAAACTCTGTCATTAGGCAGACATCTCTGATGCTTGTAAAGAAAAACTGCTCCAGTTCTGCATGAACTGGGGGAATATTCCCTTAGATATTCCTCATAAGTACATGCTGGGTTGTAATTAGCTGAATGCCTGATGTCCTGCCCTTACCCTTGCCCTGCCAGAGGTGAGAAACTCTACTAGTAAAATCTTTATAAGATTGCTTGCTGATCTGTTTCCTGGCTTGGTACTCTTGAGGTGAGCACAGCCTTTAGAAGAGGATCAAAGTGGCTGCATGTTAACTAATACAGATGGAATTTTTAAATTTTTTTTGTTTTTCTTTTAGACCTATACATTGGGGGTTTGCCTTGCAAAGCAACAGTCCACGTTTCTCTGACACTTAACTGGCACAAAAATTTTTAGTGAGTTCACTTTGGCTTTATGATGCATTTGAAGTGGAGGATCGTCTACTTGTCTGTAGGCTATGACTCTTTACTCTGAAAAGCCCCATTATGGTTAGGGGTTTTTACTAATGCAAGCAATTTGGGATTAAGGAATTCTGTAAATACGAGCAGCATACACACATTTTAACATTTGTCTGTTTTGCAATTTCACTAGCCAGCCAGGAGGGAAACACCTCTCAAATATTCAGCATCAGTTTGCAGGGGTATAGAAGTCATGCTGTTTTAAGAAATAGATTATAATAATCTGGAGATGACCTAATGCTTTGTCCCTTTGTGTGTAAGATAAGATTATTCGTGATGCTGTGGCCTTGTTGGGAAGTCTCTGGTGGGCCTGGGAGAGTACTAGCTACAGAAATCACAGGGCTGACCTGAATTACTGCGAGCAGTTGTTTTCTTGGATCTTTGATTCTGGGTGCTTGCCTGAATCTGTCTTTAGCAGATTTTTAAATACCTCTGTACTGTAAAAATTAATTTGTGGTTAGCATAAAAGTGTTTGGTAATCTGGGACTTAAAAAACAATGTATATAATGGATGTCACCTTTCCCTGGCTCACTTAAAAGTCAAAACTGGCAAAGAGCCTTGTTGAGACTAGACTGGATAAAGGTGCTGTCTTGAGCATTGCACTTGCTTCAGCTTCCTCTGGCAGACCTTTCACTTGCTCTTGATCCATTGAATGTTGAAGGTTGTGGGAGAACTGAAACATGCACTAGTGCCTTTGGGTTCAACCACCAGTCCTGGCTGTGCCTCTCAGCATACCCTGTGCAGAGGTAGAACCAGGGACTGCTGTGAGCAGGAGGCCTGGAGGGATTCAGTGGGACTCTTTCTGCAGCTGGAAAGTCCTGGGATACTCGTGGTCTCTGCACAGGGTGTCTGAACCATGCTCTGAGCTCCACTAGTGAAACTTGGGGGTTGTTGTTGTTTTGTTTCATGTTTTTTGGGTTTTTTTTTAAACATTCTGCCTTTTTAGTACAGGAAACTATTTGTTTCAATTAATATCTGTGATGAAGGCAACCTCACATCCGGATGTATCTCAGCACACTGAAGATTGGTTTGGGTGTGTCCTTTGTTGCTCTGAAACATTGATTTCCCCAGGAGCCTGTGTTTTGCCAAAGGTAGTCTGACCTGGTTATGCAACTGTACAGCAGCATTTTGGGGCTTGAAGGAAAGGGGAAGAGATGGGAGAAGTAGGTCTGTCTCTCATATGGTGCAGAAAAGAAGTAATCCAACTAGAGGGATACTCTGTGCTTAGACAACAGAGAGGTCCTGTGGCCACGTGAGCTCTGGCCAAGGCCAAGTGATGGTTAGTCTCCTGCTCTGTAACTAAGCACGCACAACAGAATTGCAGTGAGGCCTTAGAGAAGTCATTTTCACCTGATTTTTTTTTTTTCCCTGTCCTTTACTCTGTTTGTAACACTGAGCTCATCTCTCTTGTTGCCATTAGTGTTATTGTAGTTGACTCAGGTTCCTCCATAGCCGCAGTGGTGCCCTGGAACGACACAGCTGCCTGTTGCGGAAGGTGGGAGGGAGACTTAGGAGCATCCCCTTCCCCTGTTCCCTTGATGGTGTGTTTTTGCTAAAGTGATGAACTGTAGGCTCTGATTTGCCTCTAGGTGGTTTTTGTGCTTTTAAAAAATCGAGGTCCATTTTCATGTGTTTCTCTGCTTGGGAGAGCAGTTTACCTCCTTTTTGAAGGAAAACTCTGCTCCCAGTGAAGAAACCAAGACCTGGAATGGGGTACAAGCTTCTGATCTCCTGGCACTTGGTTTTAATAAGCATATCCCAGGAGAGTGCATGCAGGGGAGACCCAAGATGGCAAGTCTGAAGGGAGCAACTGGGACCTGGTGGGTCTAGATGCCACCTAGTCCCTCTTGTCCTGAAGGAATATGCCCCTTATTTCTGTTGCCTAGGGCAATGCTAACCTTGTCTATCTCAACTACATCCACAGCTCCCTTGTGGCCCTGCCCTGGACTGTTGACACTGGAGGGGTCTGGGGCAGTGGAATTTTGGGGGGCTATAAACCTGTCATCACCTGCTGCTGAGGGGGCATGAGTGTGGATAGTGGGTGGGAGGGTTTGGGAGCTACTGCTCCTGCCAGGGTTAGGTGCTGCTTTGCATGTGTGCCACACCCTGTTTTCAAGATCATGACTTTGAAGGAGGAAGTTGCAGAAAATAAATTAAGAGAATAATAATAGTGATGTGAACACATTGGTTCCAATTCTTTTACTATGCCCTAACTTTAAAAATTAAATCATGCCTTGATTAATTCTCACTTGGTTCACTGCAACAGAGATGAACTGCTTCTAATTACAGGTAATAAAAAAGAATAATATTCCTTGCCCACAGATGAATTATATATATATTTTATTATTTTTTTACAATGTCTTAAAGAGACTTGGAAAATAGAAGATAACTTGCAGACTTCTGTCATACCAGGTAAATTGATTGTCTCCTGTTCACTATGCCAATGTGTTATGAAGGCTTATGTAAGCAGTTGAACGCTAATGTTTTAAAGCAAAAGCTATTGTTGGAGCTGTTGACTTGTACTGTATTGGTGATGGGCTCTGGTTCCTCTTCATCTCTGTTAATGTAATGGGAGTCTGTCCAGTTGATGAAAGCTAAGAATAGGACTTTTGCTGCTGCTTAGAATTTGGTGTATTTTAGGTACAAAAGCACTCTGCTTGTTTAACATGAGGATAATCATCAGTTCATTTGTGTTAATCCTGCAAGGCAGAGCAACATCTGTGTTGAGGGATAACAGAGTTCTTACACTTCCTGGGAAACATTAGTGTTAACTCACCTGTAGAGACAAGGAGTTACTTTATTTGGAGACAAGGGTTGATTTTGATCTGGCTGAAGATATTCCTTGCTTTATTGCTATTCAGCCTTGGGTTCTGTAAATATGCCTTTTTCTTTTCTCCCCTTCTCTTCCCTTGACTCTGAAGTATATGGGTGCAATCTGTGTCAACTTTCTCTTTCCCAATGGGATTTTTAGGACCTTGGTTTTTAGCCTTGGCTCCTTGACCATTAGGATTGGGATTTATTTTCTAGCAGGGAAGCTTGTGTCAGAGTGGGGTCTGGCATGCTAGTTCCAGTAGTTTGCTGCTTTTATTTTGAACTATGTGGCACTGGGATATATTAAGTCAGCAACCATTTTTTAATCTGTTTTTTATTAATGAGATTTGAAATACCCTGCTGGAAAGTGTCAAATAGGAGCAGGTACTATTATTTCTAGCCCAAGGAGTAGAAGCTCTTCAGTCTAAACTCTTCATCAGGAATGGATGGCAATCCCAAATGCTGGTGTTGTATATCAGCACCTTGCTTTCCTTTTGTATTAATTTGAATGGTGCTGGTGTTTCTGATGTGCAGGAGCAGTGGTTTGGTTTGGAAAAGAACCTGTGTTATCCTCTGGAGAAACAAGGCAGCCTTCTCTGTCATTAGAAAGAAGCTGTCCTGAAGAGGTTGCCCTTAAAAGGGTAAAGAGAATAAATGCATGGCTGAACCATGAAAATGACTGTGTTCTCAACACCATGCAAATTAAACAGAACGGTCCACTCCTACGCGTCCAGGATTGCCGATGTCTGACACAGTGCCGGCACTGCTCACCCTGTTCAGTCGTGCTCAGCCACAGGGAGCTGTGGCTCTCTGCATCCTGCTCGTGAGCATTGCACCGGCTGTGGGCTGTTGTGTGCAACCTAGTTAGTTGCTGGAGAGATGCACATGGTGATGGGCAGGGAGCGAATTCATGCCAGATTAAAAAACAAACAAAACTTGATGTTCTGGGCAAATCTGCTCAGCTCTACCTCTGTCTGTGAAAACAGACCCGTAGCTCTTTGTCAATATAAAACCATTTTGTGGTATTTTATTGCATTTAAAATAGTTTCTGTTCCCTCCCCCCTCACTTCCCGTGCCTCCTTTGTACATAGCTTTAGCATTTCTTGATGACCTTTCTGTTAATATGATTTCCAGTGGGAGCATTTCACAGTAGAAGTATGTATTCCTTCAGGGTTTACACTGACATTTCCAGTGATTATTTAATTGGGCTTCATGTTAGCCAGCATCCCCACGGGAATGCATACTTTCACCATGAGAAGTTGTAATGTGTCTAATTTTGAGTTTCTGCTATAAATGCTTGCCTTCCAGGAAGGGTAAGTCCAGTCCTACTCTGTGGCTGCAGAGTTGTCACTGCAGTGTGTTTGGGTTGTGGGGTTTCTTGTCTTGTTCCTATTTACATTCTTAAACAGCTTAATCCTTGTACCAAAATGTGGAGCAGGCCTTGCCCTTTTTCACCTTCATGACCACTACCCGGGGATAACACAGTGCTTTGAAGCATACTGATTAATTTTCCCATGAATACTTCATTTTTATCTTTGGAAGGGGCAGACTCAGCACTCATAGCATAGGATAGATTTCCAGTTCAAGATGGAATGACTGTCTTGAATGCAGAGTTGTAGTCCTGAAGTATTCAGAGCAGCTTCTGGACAGGCTGGTGTGTAGTTCAGAAGTTAGTGGCATCTCTTGAAAAAGCTGATGAGTAAAGATAAAGTAGGGAAGGGATGTGGAGGATTTGCCTGGGTGTCCAGGGTCTCAGAGAAAAATATAAGTTTAAGAGGGGAAAAAAAAAAAAAAAAGAAACCCAACCCAAAAACCTGCATTTAAGAAAAAAGAATCAAGCTGAAAGGTTCCCTAGTCACAAGTTAAAAAAAAAATAAAATTGTTTCTATTTGGAATGAATTTGGATAATCTAGTGGTCCTTGGAAGAAGAAAAACAAAAGAGTGAGAGCTAATGGTGGAAAGAAGCAAGTCATGTGTTGAAGCGTGGGGGGCTGATGGTGTGTTTGAGAGCAGATGGGGGTGGAACAGGAGCAGCTGAGAGCGGAACCAGGCAGAGCCAGCATCTCTGGCACAGGCTGGCAGGGGAAGTGGCTTTTGGTGACCTCTCTCCTACCTCCCTGGGACATGTTCCTAGGACAGCTGGCTGTGCTGTGCCTGGTGTCAAAATGAAAAATAAAAGTAGATGAGGGACCTGAAAGGCCAGGAGGAGAGGATGTGCTGTGCAAGGGGTGTGAGCCGTAGCAAGATAAAATTAGATATAATGTGCATATGTGTGCGCTTGTCCCTCTGTGCTGAGGGGAAACCTTTCGTCTTTATCCGGCATCACACTCCTGACTTCTAAAGGGACCTCAAAGCCATTGTGTCAAGGATGTACTTGTAAATCCACTAGGCCAGAATCTGTGTACAAACTGACCTCTCAGGGTAGTTCCCACATGGAAAAAAAACCTGACCTTGCAAGTTCTTCTGAACGTGGGGCTTTGCCTTTTTTTTTAAATGCCGTTGGCAACTCGATTAGAAGAAGAAACTAGATTAGACTGAGTGTATCGAAGTGGAAGTTGTTCTTTGTGAACTGTTTACTTTTACTTTTTTTATGTTTGTTTAAAGCTTAACCTTTTGCGGCAAGGCTGATGCTGAGGAAAAGAAACCCTGCAAGGGGTCTTTCGAATATCCTGCAGCAAGGTGAGAAGTGAACTCGCAGGAGCAGGAAGTCAGACCTGTTGTACTTGCTGTCAGCAACAGAAGTAGAAAAACTTTCAGTTAGGCCTTTGATTTTTGGAAACAGGGGAGGCAGTGTGGGTTGTTGAGGTAAATGTGGACACTTGTAAAAGGATGGTTTGTGGTGTTTTTTTTTCTTTTTCCCTCTCCCTTGTCTTTAACAACAGGAATGGTAAGGTCCTGGCTTTACACTGTGGCTTTGTTGTACTACAGGATGAACTCCCCTCTGTTGTTAGCTGTATCTCACATAAAGTTCCCTCCAGTGTTTAAAAACAAGCAAACTCCACCATAATATCCTTGAAATCAAAGGAGCAATTCCTAATGCCACCTGGATGAGTGTGGTTCGATAGGTCTCCATCCCTTTGGACAGATGGGAATTGACCTTCCCACTCTGTGGGCCAAATACAATTTTTTCAGTCATACTGAGCTTTCATGTAGAGTGAGCCCTACAGCAGTTAGGGCAAGCCTTGAGCCCTGCTCACCAGCAGCTGTGGTGAGGAGAAGGACATCTGCTTGGAGAGCAGGCACCCTCCTACGCAGATCTGCTTTGATTAGCCTTGTTGAACTGTGTTCCCCACACTTCCAGCACTTCACTGGGGCAAGGAGAGCCCTGCTTGGACAAGGAAAGTTTGTCTTGTGCTTTTCAGGAAATCTGAGCTTCCCTTCTCTTAATACCTCAGGATGAGCAGGGCATAATCCTGGTATGCACCATGAACCATCTTTGCTTTGGCTAAAATCATGCTAGGAACAGCTGTGAGCAAGTGTCATGGCTGGATCTTCTACTGCAAAGTGGTTGTAACTCTCATGTCCTACAAGTGCAACTCCAGTGCCTCTGTGCCCTCCCTGCTGGTGCCTTTGCTAGTCAGTAGACCTACACCTGCCTACCTGTGTAGGTGGAGTGGCATGAAGAGATGGTCTAGGTGGTTGTCCATATTCCAGGAGTGGATGTCACCTGTAATGGCAGAATTCTGCTTTAACCTGTACAGAAGCCTTTTCCTTGGTGGAAGGCCCATGGTACAGAAGCAGCCCGAATGCTGGCATTGAGGTGCTTGTGGCTCAGCACCATTGTGCCACCCTGCAACAGGACCTCCAGATGCTGGCAGCATGACAGGGGGTGGCCATGGGACCTGGACCCTCCTGCCAGGCTGAGGAAGGGGTGGAGTGCCAGGTGGGCAAAGCATTTGGACAATACTTAAGCTCTATTTTTAGAGTCTAGTTTGCTTAACCTTGAAGCATCCTGTGCTTTGAATCAACTTGACACGAAGTCATCTGTTCATTAATAACACAGAAGCAGTTTAATTGTTGTCTTAGTGGAAAAATACATGAGACTGTCATCAGCTGTTGCTTCTGGCAGTGCTTTTCTGCAGTAATGTAAATAAATGAGGTCACAGGTTTAAAGGAACAGGCTGTACTTGCACAGATTCAAAGCGTTGTCTTAAACAGATATGCACCAATTGTCTGAGTGTCCCTGTCCTGCGCCCCAAATGCTCACCGTAACACTTCAACCTTAAACACACTCAAATGCAGCTGCAGGGGTTCAGTTGGCTGTGGTGGTACTGACAGGGCACGTGCTGAGTGGGTGTTTTAAAACTTGGCTTCATTCCTGAGCGAGTAATGCTTGTGGTGGCCAGAGCTGTAGTATCGCCGAATTCTCTTCTGTGCACCCTGCAAGAGCCCAGCAACGCAAGAGGAGGGAAAGTTACAGATTGAACATCTTTTCTGCTGATACTTCTCATTGTCTTGGGATTTCTGCTCTTGTTGCCTCTGTGTGTGTTGCTTTTATTTTAGGTTTTGTGGTTTTTTTGTGGGGTTTTTTTGTTTGTTTGTTTTTTTACATGGCTTTGTGGTATTGTAATCGAGGATGAGTGGATCCAGAAATCCGCCTGGACAGCTTTGAAAGCTGTATAAAAGGTCTGGTTGTCTCCCGAGACCACGTGTTCTGTCTAAATGTGGCTCCCACATCTGCAGTCTGTCATGTATAAAAGTATGTTCCTGTTTGCAATTGTAGCAGGAACACCCAGTACCTGCCACGCTCAGAACAAAGTATGTCCACACCGATGAGGTAATGCAAAGGTGTTGCTTTGTTGTGAGGGCATTTCACTGTAGTTGCCTCTTTCGAAGCTCTCTCACTGGAGAGGGAACAAGGTCATTTACTCTCTTGACTGTGGGGTAAGAGCCCGTTTTCAAGTAGGAAACATATTGCAAATTTACCAAAGTGTATTGTAAACCCGTTTGCATATAGTCACACAGCTAGAGAGCACCAGTGGTGACTGAAGGAGGTGCCAAAGGAGAGACAGCAGAGGAGGGCAGGTGTTACTGTACACATTGTACTTAAATTCTCAATCTTCTCAAAAAACAAACAACACCACCTGCAAGCCAAAAAACTGCAACAAAACTACAACAAAGAAACCCAAACAAACCCCCAACCGATCTGCTTTTATAAATGTGTGCAGGTAAAGTTTGTTTTTCTTTCTTTGAAGGTCATTCTATTGCAAGGCCACAGTCCATCCCCAAAGCTGATTGCCTAGGTCCTGCTTTACCTTTTGTGCCTATTTTGCATTGTATGTGCCCTCTTCTGATGACAAATGAGACACTGTATTTAGCATGATTTTTATGCAACCACCATGCTGCTTGTCTTTTTTTACTTGTTCAGAGCTGCTTTGGCTCCTTTCCAGCTGCTCACCTGGTCTCGTAGCACTGGTGCAAGCCTTGGACTCCTGGGTGGCTTTGGAACTGGGAAATCTGTGTGCAGCTGCTGCCTGGGTGCTGCTCAGCAGGGGAGTTTGAGGAGCATTAAACAAGATGTTTAAGGGCAGATGGCTGTGAGGAACTCGAACATACAAGTGTGAGTAGCTGGAGCATGTAGGGTACTGACTTGAAACTTCCTAAAAGTTTTAAGTCTCAGACAATCCAAAGTCTGTGGCCTCTCAGTGACTGTTCTGGCAGGGCAGGATGCTGGAAGATGACATGTAGTTACAACTGCAAAAGTACCTAGTTCGTGCATCAGTAGTGAGCAAGAGCCCTCAGTCCTATGTTGTATCCTGCTACATACCAGGAAAGGCCATCCTGCTTCACTGATTAATTTCCTTAAGGAAGAAATACCTTTGGTTCCCCAGAGTATTGAGCATCCTTGTATGTCTATCTTTTTTTGGATTTGGATGGGTTCAGTGCCTCTGAACACCTGCCCAGCAGCCATTTTGAAGCAGAGTGTGCACAAAAGCACTTGTGATGTTCTCTGCACCCACCTATGGGCTGCATCTGATTGTCTGGACAGTTCAGACTTTTTGCTGTACTTCGGTTGTTACAACTGTGTGGTGTGTTTAAAGCTAGAAGAGGCATGCTACGAGCATGACGTTCTGTTGAAGTGAACACTGGTGGCTTACCTGGCTGCTGGCATTTTGGTTTGTCACTGAAGATGGCTACACATCTGAGTGTAGGCTTAAACAGCACGGCCATGCATGCTGATGGACTTTCATGGTAGATGTATTATATTGCCTCTCTACTTAGGCTTCTTCTATATGAGGAAGGTTTTTTTGCATATTGCAAGTAGCATCTGAAAAGCTGCTTTTAAAATGTAGCTTACTTCTGTGCTAGTGAGAAGCTTCTGCTGGGTGGTGCTTCTGAGCCATGGTTGCTGTAACTACCCTGTATAATGCTTCCTTCATGCCCCAGGATTGGGAAGGCTTGGGCAGTGTCAACCACAAAACAGCTTTTGTTACAGCCACGAGTGAAGTCTCTGCGTCTATGGCTTGAGCTTCCTTGTGATCTCGAATTGCAGTCAGTAGCAGTGATATGTCTTGGACTTTACTGAGTTGAATGAATGAACTCTTAGACCAGGCTTACAGGAACTGTATGTTGGTCTCCTCTCCCACCTCCTCCTCTACTCCTCCTACATGAAGACTTTAACTGCTGATATAGCAGCTGCTTGAAAAATGAATACAAATGCATTTGAATAGCCTGTACATTGTATTGTCTTCATGTGGAAAGTCCTTTCCTCTTTTCCTCTTTCTGACTGGTCATAGTTAACTTTGCTTGGACTTGTTTTGGGAAGTAGTCTTGTAAACTTTAGAAGAACCTAAGCATTTTGCATGTGTGAGTTCCACTTAAATTACAATAGTGCCTCATAAATCAGCTAGGTGCAAGGATCGTGTGTGGTGAGAGTGGAACAGCACTCATGAGTTGTCTGGGTCCTGTTTTGAGACCCGCATGACTCATATGGCAGTGCAGATCCCAGCTAAGCTCCTGCTCTTGGCTTAGGGTTCAGTTTCTCTCCATGACTGCGTTTTGCTGCATCCTTTCCGAGTATCAATGTTCTTGTCCAGTCCTTGCTTGCTCACGTGTCTGAACCAGTTAAGGTTAGTAATTCTCTCTCTAGTAATGTCCTCTTTCAGGGATATTTGCTCCAAGAGTTGCTTGGGTAAGGTACTTTAAATATTCCCTGAACTGACTTTTTAACTCCCCACCCACACGAGGAGGTGAACAAGGAGAATGGAGGGATGTGGTCAACAATAGGAATGGTGACCACTAGCAAACGTCTGGAAAAAAATCATGGGTGAAGCTATTATATTGCTTGGCTAGTCCACTTGTTTGGGCATCTTCTACATACTGTATTTGGGGGTCTCCTTCCCATCCTTTGTCCTGGTGCTCCTGCTGGAATGATGGGGATTGCCCTACGCCTCTTGATCTCTTCTGAGTGCAGTGGTAATAGAGGAGCCCTGCTCAGTATAATTGTCCCTTGACCTCTCTTACCTGTCATCTGCTGGACCAAAGCTCACAGTGAAGAAGAGTTAGTAGCAGGAGCAATAGTGTCTGCTGGGCAGTGGGGCAGGCAGAGGACCTGAGAGTAGGACATGGGTGGTGAGGAAAGAACTTACTCCAGAGTCCCCAGCTGTGCTGTATCTTACAAGGCAACTGGTGAAACAGGGTGGTGTCTGCCACACCATCAGTGTGTCTCCACCTGAGTGATGAAATAATGGGATTGCATCTCCAGATGCCTATTCCCTAAAGGCTGTGGAAGAGGAGGAAAATCAGCATTGGCTCTGGGCCACTAAAGCAACTTTTTCAGGGGTTTTCTTGGGAATCCCAGCATTCTCTGATTATGGTTTAAAGAGCAAGATTGAAGCTGAATGGATTGCTTGCTTGTGCAGAAGGATGTAAATGTGGGTTAGGGCATAGCCTTTAGTCCAGACTCTAGGCTTGGGTTGTTGTCTTGGATGAGACTTCAGACATCTTCAGCTTGGGAGACCATGGTGTTGTTTGTTTTCTTGAGTGGACTGAGAAGACTTTTCGGACCCTATTGAGGCTGTGTTGCTAGTTGAGCTCAGAGTTTTGTCCTTGCTCTTCTTGCTATCCTGATCCCCTGTTCTAACAACTTTGAGCAGCAGTCTTTAAGGCAAATCTGGTTTTTGTGTGTCCTGTAAACAGCAGAAATAGCTGAAGACAAGCACACTTTCAAAGCAGGGGAAATACTCTGCATTTTGTAGGCATTTCAAGGATTTCTGGGAAAATGGCTTACTAGCAGCGTGTGAAGGATAGGAGTCTGGATGTTAAAAGGTCACTTGTATTAGAGGGGTTCTGTTGGTTGTAACCTAGTCTGGGTACCTTGTCCCCATAAAGTACAGCATATGGGACCGAAATGTCCCTGGTTGGGTACCACTCTCTGGGCAGGTATGTCACAGACATTGGAATTCCAGCACTCAAAATGTAGGCATTGGAGCCCTTTGCTGTGTCTGATCCTGATTGCCTGAGTTGACTGCATGTTTTGCTTCATTTTAAACCTTCACTAGATCAC
Organism: Formicarius rufipectus; assembly: GCA_013399695.1. Classification (NCBI taxonomy): domain Eukaryota; kingdom Metazoa; phylum Chordata; class Aves; order Passeriformes; family Formicariidae; genus Formicarius; species Formicarius rufipectus. Next base: position 469,586 of record VXAU01002357.1, on the reverse strand, counting down.
TGTGAAAGAGCATGGAAAAGACAAATAGCCTCTTTTTTTTTTTTTCTTTTAAAGTAGCATTTCTGGGATGGTGACATTCAGCACTTATTTTGGCTAGTGCAGCTCTTTCTAGTAACTTCAGAGTAGCTCTCCCCCCTACTGTGTTTTGGCTTGCAGTTAACAAAGTGCAATTGAGATTGAGTCTGAACGCTTGGCTCGTCTGGATGCAGAGCATGTCTTCGAGTGTCCTGGTACAACAGCAACGTGCGCTTTTCGGCCGAGTTGGAGGAGGAGGGGGATGTACCATTGCATTCCTCCTCTTTCCGCCTTTTTCTTTCGGAGGAGCCACCTGTTAGCATTACATCAGCGGCTCCCAGGAGCGCCACTGCCTCCTACCAAAGGCCTCGCACAAAGTGGTGGTTCTTGTATTGTTTGCGCTCAAAGAGCTGATGTCATGCCAGCTGATGTCATTGTGTGCTTTGTGTAATCGCTATGGAAACTGGGCAGGTGGGGAGCCTGGGGCTGATGTCACTGCCGAATGAGGTGTAGAAAGAACGTTTGCTTTGCTTGCTCCAGCCCCACGAAGCTGCCCTCCTCCTCAAAAAAGAAAAAAAAAAAAAAAAAAAAAAAAGAGGGTTGCTTGAAGAAGCCAGCAAGGCAGGCAGTACAGCCAGGGGAGGCACGAGCTGAAAATATGACTTCTCCCTCCCCCCCTCAGATTAATTTCCCAATCCATATTAATGTCCTAAAAGTAGCTCTTGCTAGATATTTTCAGGCACCTGAGGCACCAAAAGGAGAGCTGCTTGCCACATGTTAGGGAAGCACGTCAGTCTCTGTTAGGCTAAAAGGAGTGCTGTTCTTTTGTTCAGGTGCACAAACATGTATGTGCTGTTCCCTGAAGAGATGTTGCGGTGAGCCTGCACCAATCCTTGGAGGGGTTGGAATGGGGAGGTGTCCTGCAGATCTGCTCCCAGAGGCAAATCTGCTGTGGACAACTAAGACTGTCCCAGCTGCCTTGCTTCTCTGCTTTAGTGTGCTGATAGCCTGTTTGCCCCTGGTTTTGGTGATGCTCTCCTTCTTGGAAAAACACCTTCCTTCTCCCATGGGCTTGTAGGTGAGGCAGTCACAGCACACCGGTGTTGCACGGAGGCGTGTTTGTCTGTGAGCCTGTTCCTTGGCACCATCTGCCTTGCAGAGGGGAGGACAATGCCTGCTGCTGATTCCTGCTACCCTTGCTGTTGATAGCCCAGCATTGGTCAGCGTGGCAGTGGTGGTGGGGACAGTAGAGCCAGCTCCAGTCTTGGTGGTCCCAGAACGCACTCTGAAGAAAGATGGGTCCAAAGTGTTGCCAACCTTGGAATATCTAACCAAAATATCTGGTCTCTCTTCCCAGGAGGACTCAGCGGTTTCAAGCAGAACCATGAAAACCTCTGCGATAACTCCCTCCAGCTGCAAGAGTGCCCGGAGGGAGGAGGAGGGGGCGGTGCCTCTGCTGTGCCCTCCATGCTACCTCAGTCCATCCCCACCACACCAGACATTGAGAACGCTGAGCTCACCCCCATCCTGCCCTTCCTCTTCCTCGGAAATGAGCATGATGCTCAGGACTTGGAGAAAATGCAGAGGATGAACATAGGCTACGTAATCAATGTGACCACCCACCTGCCCCTGTACCATTATGAGAAAGGCATGTTCAACTACAAGCGGCTCCCGGCCACCGACAGCAACAAGCAGAATCTCAGGCAGTATTTTGAAGAGGCTTTTGAGTTCATTGGTAATCACCCTTCCCTGGAAATACTCCTGTTTGGTTTTGTTTTTATTTTTTATTTTTACCTGTTGTAAGAATTTAGAGTGAGTTTTATGCTTTTGCCAACTACTCTGAAGGCTCAGTTAGGCCATGTTTACTTTTGTTTAGGTTGTCAGAAATGCTGAGCACCTCGTATTTCTTTTCTTTCTCATATCTGACATGTCCAGTTAAGTAGCCTGGGGTTACAGTTTTTATCCATTGATAGTGATGCCTGCCTCCAGGCTTCTGAATTCAGGAAACTCCAGAAAACTGAGACTTCTGTCATCCCTTTTTCTTGATTTCTTTGCATTCCTAGTTTCCACAGTGGCTTACAGCCAGTTTTTCATAGTAACTATTCTTAATGATGGCTCAGTCTTTCCTGACTTAGTGACAAAACTGACAAACTTTCACACTTGGCTTGTTCCACCAATAGATTTATAGCTTGAATGTATGTGCTGAGTGGATAGTGATGAAAACTTGCATTGATAAACCCCTAAACCTGTAGGCTGTGTGAGAGAGTTCACCACAGACATGTAGCTTGTTGCAGAGGTTGCTGAAGAAATGGCTCAGCAACATTGCCCATGTTGTTCTGAACCTTGCTATCATCAACACAGGACAGCCCTCAGCCAAGTTTAGGGCCTCACTCAGCTCTGGTTGGTCAGTTAAGGTAAAGCTGTTTTAAGCAAGGCTGGTCAGAGAGGACTTCAGCATGTGATACTAAAAGCCTTTGAGGACCTTCCCTTGCCCCTCTTTGTGGATGCTGCTTTTGTGGCATAGTGAATGTCCACCTGTGCTTCCCCAGCACAAGAAACGTGCCCTGGGAGGTCTTCTGAAATATACTGGGGGGGATCACTGATATATAAGTTTATTTTCTTGTGCTGAGGCTGGGATAATCTCTTTTACCACTACTTCAGGCTGGATAGTGGAGGATTAGACAAGGGAAGTGTGCTTTTGTGCTGCATCACAACTTAGATCCTTGACTGACCCCACAGTGAAGTGGGTGCAGAGCCATGATCCTCCCTGCCCTCAGACCATCAGTGTTTATGACCCTTGAGTCAGTGGGTGGGTTCATGCCCCTGAAACTCAAGCCTGCTTGTGCTGGCTCTTTGGAGATGCTCTCAGACTCAGCAAGAATTGGGTTCCAGTTGTGGAACTGGGTCCCAGGGCAGGAAGTCCAAGCTCAGCATGTTGTTCTGAGCCCATCTGTTCCTGCTGTGTGCCTGGGTAGGGCTGGCAGCTCTGAAGCAGGCATCTGTGAACCTCTCCTGGCTGTACTTGGATGGGCAGGGGATCGTGGTGTGCTGACATGTGTGATCTGTAGCTGTGCTACTTTAGTGAAGGTGAGTAGAGAAATCGCTGATTACGCTGCAGTTCAAATGGAGAGCAGTGTTAAAGCCTGAGTCTTACCACTGGAAGCTTCTACAAGGACCCTTGTTTTCTACAGCATGAAGGACCAAATAATCTCTACTCAAAACCAAATTTTCCCTGATATTCCTAATCCAGCCCCAGCTCTACCAGTGGTGCTGTCAGCTCCCCAAGCTGGTGATTGCCATGTGCATGGGAAGGTGAACACCCCATTTTGGATGAGGGATAGGAGAGAAGGAACCTTGCTCTGATCCTCTGGGAAAAACTCTGTGTGAAGAAATGGCATAAAGCTTTCAAGAAGATAGAGAGATGCAATAGGCTAAGATTACATAAAGAGTCTGCAAAGCTCTATTGAGGTCCTTTGAAGGTAGGAGGCAGATTTCTGCACCCAGCACATACATCCCTGTGAACTGAAGGATGAGAGCTCTCATAACCACTAAAAGATAGTGTTTCACTTGTGACCTTACCAAGGGCAGGGAAAGCAGATTTGCTCTGAAAAGGTTTATGAAGTGTTTAAAAACCCATTTTACTTTCCTTTTTAATAATTAGAGCTTAGGGGTCTGTCTTTGGTTTTGATAAACAAAATATTTCTCCATTGAGAGTTTTTCTCCATAGCAGATTTAGCCAGTTGGGGAAATAACTAGTCAAAGCTTTCCGTTCCCTGGGTAAACTTTAAATTGCATTTGAGAAGATTTGGAAATGTTTAAATAGCAGATTGCTGGCCTATGTTTCTTTAAATATGTCTTGGAAAAAACCACAACCGACCCCAGGTTTAGCTAAGACTAAAACCATAGGAAGTGAAATCATCAGAAACTCTCTGTGAAAGTGTGTCAAAATGCATTGGAGAGTTTCAGCTTTCTGAAATACTAACTGCCAAAAATGTCTAGAGGGAAGTTGGCTTCATTTATGCTTTCACAGTACAGGTTGAACATGTGGGGGTTGAACTCTTGGTGGGGTTGGATTCATGCCAAAACTTGCAAAATAAATTCATGCTTCTCCTGCGAATTAAAACAAAAGAAGTAAAGTGTCACATCTTGAGAGTTTTAGCTCCTGTTTCAAAAGCAAGCTGTGGGAGATGAGGATGGTATGGTAGTGACTTTCCTCTTTCTCCTATCCTTTTAATATGTGATTACAAGGACTCTGTCCTCCCTAAATCCTGCCCAGGTTGCCTTCCTCTCAGTGATGTATCTTGGTGGAGAGTGTGTGTCTCTGTGTGTGTATCCAGCTCATACTTTTGCAGAGGCAACACAGCAGAGATCCCCATTGAAGCTCATTTCAAGAGTAGCTTTGTAAAAGCTTCAAAGAACAGGGCTTTGAAACGGATGTATTGTTATGAATTGAATCTGTAAACACTTGGGTTTTTTTAAAAAGGTGGTCCCCTGCTTTGAAAGACAGGGAGGTTGAGACGCCACTTGTAATGCAGCAGCAGAGGTGGAAATAGAGCCCAAGATTGTGGGCCTTGACCTCCCAAATAAATGCTCCTCGTGAGCAGCATGGCAGCATGTCTTACTGTGCAGTTCATCTAATAAAGAGATAAAAGTGGATGTGAGGACCTTCAGTGCCTGACTGGACTGGGGGTGTTACAGTCAGTAACTAAAACCTTGGAGGAGGATAGGCTTGAGGGGAAGGGGAGGAGATGCTGATGTGCTTGGAATCAAATGAAAGGACTTTTCACATTAGGTTACTCTTAATTGCACTGAGCTTGTTCTAATTTACAGAATGGCAAAAAATCTTACTTTCTTCTGTCTTTCCTGTTTCCAGAGGAAGCTCATCAATGTGGGAAAGGTCTCCTCATCCACTGCCAGGCTGGTGTCTCCCGATCTGCCACCATAGTTATTGCGTACTTAATGAAGCACACACGCATGACCATGACGGATGCCTATAAATTTGTAAAAGGCAAACGACCAATCATTTCCCCCAACCTTAACTTTATGGGGCAGTTACTGGAGTTTGAAGAAGATCTAAACAACGGCGTCACACCGCGAATCCTCACACCAAAGTTGATTGGCGTAGAGACTGTCGTGTGACGGTGAAGCTGCGAGGAGGCGGTCAATGAAGGGGTTAACCTGTTCTTCACCTGATTTGGGGCGGTGATGGGTGGCTTGTGGGTTTTTCTTTTTAGCTTTCAAGGGGAGTTTTGTGGCAACCTTTTTGTGAATAAAAACCTTTTTTTGTAAGAAAAGGTTTTTAAAAGATCCAAGAACTTTGCTGGGTTTGGGATGGTGTTGTGATTTCCTTCTCAGATACCGGCAGAGCAGGGAGGCTTCAGAGCAAAAGGAGTACTTTTTAAAATTTAAAACAAGAAGAAGAAATATTGGGCTTTTTTTCTTTCAATTTTTATTTTTCCCACCTCTCCAGCTACTTGTAGAGTTTATGGCTAAGTAGTCTGTGCAGGTTCATAGACTGAAGAAACCTAAGTTGAAGACAAAACACGGAAAGCCAAAACAAAGCAGAAAAACCTCCCTGAAATGTAAGGGCCTTCATTCTGCAAAGGCTTTGCTAAAGATAACCTAGCAAAATGCTCACCAATGCAAAGGAAATCAGAGCAGCTTAAAAAGTCTGCAAGGCACTTTTCACACTCCTGACTCAAACTAAAGAAGAAGACAAAAGTTTATTCGGCGTGTTTCGTGTTCCAGTTCTATTTTTCTATTTTGAGGCGTAAGGTTTTAACAGTAAGGGACTTCGATCATTCTATGCCATATGCCTTCACTGGCTTCTTGTGCAATAATAATTTGGGCTTTGTTTTGAGTGTTCAACCAATTAGAGTTGGCTGCCCACTAATAATAATTTTTGGTCTAATAGTGCAACAGCAGCCAGCTTGGTTCAGAAAGGATAAAGGAGAGCAATTATTTCGTTCCTTTATATGATTTTGATCCTGGTTACAGTGCCATAAACCTTGTTACATATGTATATCAGAATGTACAAAAATCGAGAAGTTTATTTAAAAATATTTTTCGCACAAAATATTGGTGTGTTCAGTTGTCTATGTAAAAAAAAAAATTTGATTATAAAACAAAAATTCTTTTGGAAAATGTGTGTCCTTTTATTTCTTTAGCAATTTTCCAGTTTTGTTTTTGGGGATTGGGTTTTTGTTTTGTTCCTTTTGGTTTATTTTTTTTGTGGCATTGTACATCTCCCTTTGACAAAATCGGTATCTCTTGTTTCACATCTCCTCTTCAGTGTTTTGTTCCTGTCCTCTGCTGGTGGAACATGTTTTCTTTACTTTCTTCTGTACTCTTGCATCTTTCAATTTCTGTAACCGGATTTTTCTCTTCTGTTTGGCTGAATTAGCACTACTGGTGAGGGCTCTTTGAAACAGACCTGTTATTTCTGCAGCTCAGTAGCCATTTGGAAAAATAAGAAATAAACATTATTCACTGATTCCCTTCCATATTCCTGTAATTAGCTTATCTTCTATGTTACAAAATTGTCCAGTTTCTAGAAATATGTTGATCACATGTGTGCTTTTTCCCCAGCCTCTCTATAGCCTCCTTGTTTGGCAGTCCCACAGTACCTGGGAATGCTCTTCCTGGGATTTTCCCCTCCCTCTTGCCCATCTTCGCTTCATCCCCCTGCTTTTCCAGCTGTGTCAGTGTTGTGTGGTGTGTATTGTAGGCTGATGTTTCTGCCTGACAGTGTCCCTTGGGTGGCTGACTTTTGCTTTCCTTGTTTGTATTTACTTTTTTTTAAAATTCTTAATGATACGGTATAACCTGATCTCTTTTGGACTGTTACGGACTCCAAAGTTTATTTGTCTGAGCCTAAAATGAGTTAGAAAACATTTATCATATGATTCTGTTGTGCAAACCAATCTATCCCAGGAAGTCTGATAGTAGTAAGGCTTTTCCTAGATGGACTGAACCAAGTGTAAACCAGGACCTGTCGAAAAACTTAATGTATAATCACATTAGACATGTATATTTTTGTGGACATTTTACTTAAAATGTTGTTACTATACAGATATTTTCTTGAAACTTATCCCTTTATTAAATTATTTTTCTACTGGAATTGATTTTTTAATTTTTTTTTTCTTTTCTATGATAATTATTGGTCCTTTTGCTGAAAACGTCCTTGGCAGTGAGTGTTGCCCAGGGGACCACTCCTGGGCCTAAGGAGAGTGTGGCTGAACAGAGAAAGTACCACTTTCTGGTTGGGAGCCTTGTGCTTTGGGAAGAGGTCCCTTAGCAAAGATGCTTTGCTTCCCTCCCTCCCCCCTTTCCTTGTGTTTGGGCTTAATCTCTGCCAGCTGTTCTCCATGCACTACAGGTGCTGGTTGTTTGATAGGAGGGAGAAGAAAAAGCAGCTGCAAAACAGCTGAGAGCTGGCTCAGAATTTGGTCTTTGCAGCCCATGTTTGTGGGCATAAAATGAGGTGCAATAGTGCTGATGCTCTGCCAGGGAAACAGGTTATTCAGCAAGGGGAGCAGGCAAGCTGTCTGCCTGGGACTCAGCGTGAAGGGAAGGAGGACTTCATTCAAAATCGATCTTCCTTGTTCCTGTTCTAAATGGCCTGTTGTGAACAGCGCAAGAGGGAGGAAGGGTATGCTGCACCAGCATGACTCACAGCATCCTCTCTGGTTCAGCCTCACCTTCCACATGCTGCCATGGTTTATGAAGTTTGCAGCCATGTAAGTACCTGTGTTTAGTATTGACTTTAGCCCATGAACAGCTTGGGCAGCCTTGAGTAAGTTGCTGGCAGTAGAGACTCCAAAGTGTTTGCCTCAGTAAGGCTGAGCAGAGTGGCTGCTCCCATACGCATGGATTTGGAGTTGGAGTTCCAGCTGCAGGAATTCTGTGAGCCTCTGTGCTTGTCAAGGCAATAAGCAATGCCTGATTTTGTTCTCCACTGTGATGATCTTGGAAATGATGGGGCAGGGCAGTGCAAGGCTGTAAGTGAGCAGATTTTGCTGTGGGTTTGTCGACAGTGGAGACAGGCTCATCAAAACCTCCTTTGTGTAGACCCGTTTCTTTGGTTGGGACTGGAACTGGGTTGAAGGAGAGGACCTCCAGAAGGTTATGTCATACTGAAGCCAAGCTGGGGAATGACAGGCTGGGAATTGCTTCCTAGGAGAACAGGTTGTAGGGAAATGCAGATTTTTTTTTTTATTTATTTTTTTATTTTTTTAATTATTTTTTTTTCCCCCCCCAGACATAGTTTCTTGAAGCTCATGAATGATCATTTATTATCCTTATGTTAAGTGCGGGAGAAATACAGTTAGGGTTTTTGTATGAGTGTCAGACCACCCAGGAGCTGTGCACGTGTGTTGGAAGTGCCTCCTTTTCTGGTACTGGGTATGATGCACTACGAGTACATGCCTGTGTGTCAGTAGAAAACCCCTGCCTGAGCATCACATGCTCCTAGCCAGGGGGAAAAAAAAAAAATCACACAACCCCCCAAACAAAAACAAAAAATCCACAAAAAAACCCACCCCAAACAAAAAAACACCCCAAAACATCCCCAATTTGCCCTCATTTCTGAGAGGGAGCAAGTCTGAAGGGATGGGGGCCACAGTTATGAGGAGGTTTAAGCAGGCATTGGTGTTGCCTTGACATGGGAACATACAGAATAAGATCAGAATTGAGGCTTGATCACTTATGCCCTGCTCTTACTGCTGGTTGCAACATCCCCCTCAGCTGATTCAAGATGAGGCATGGCTAAAAAGAAATGAGAAAATCCTTCAGTAGCCTTTGTTATGCACATGGGTGTTGATAAGGACAGGACCTGCTTTTCCCTGCTTGGTGTCAGTGTTGTGCTCTTGTGTGTGAGCTATGCTAAAATAGCCACAGTCCCGGTAAATTGGTATCGTCATAACTTACTTTCCATTTCTCTCCTGAGTAATGCTTGTTTCTGAGAACATCACCCTCGAGATGCGCTTCCTGTGAGTGTGTCCCAGACATCCAGCTTGCAAAGCAGGGCAGTGTTTTGGTAGCAAGTGCTCCTTTTGGTTGTGAGTTTACTTTCTCTTTACAAATGGTGACCTCTCAGTGTGTGGGACTGTTAGGACCTGCTGTAAAGCTCTGTTAAAGCAAAAAAATCTTCAACCGTCTTGAAAGCTATCCTGATTTTAAGAGTTTGACTTTGAGAGTCAGGAGATTGTTTAGCTAAGGAGCTCATGTGCATTATTCTTCTTGGTCACACCCGGGCTAAGTGAATCCTCTTTTTGGTCTTGGCAGGCGGTTTGTTGAGGCTTCCCATGGCTTTACATTTCACAAATGTGCCAACATATTTTGGGGAAAGATGCATGAAAGATCCCTCCCCTACACACTCAACAGGTACAGGTTAGGATCGTTCTGAGCTGGAACGATCATGTGGGAAGCATATTGGTACCTTATGGTAACAAGATCTGCCAAGGACTCATTGTAAGGAGGTGTGTTCAAAAGCCCAGGCTGGAGCTGGAGAGATTAAGATGGGAGCCACAAGGGGTGTAGGAAAGGGCCAAGCAGATGGAGAAGTGTTTTGGCTTGCAGTCCTACCTAGCCATGGTGAGGCTGGCTCCTGACACTTGTACTGTAGCACCAGGAAGCCTCTGGGAGCTGAAGACGCTGATTCAGTAGGGAGCACAGAACTAAAACCTACTATCTCTTGACTGAGTTAAGGAGGTAATCAAAGAGAGATAACAAGATGGCTGTCTCAGCAGGTATCTGCTCTCCTGTGGCCTGTTTGCCTGCTGTTCCTGTAGGTACCACAGAGGAGGTTACTGATGAGCTGCTTTCAAATGGTTTGAGCACAGCCTGAGATCAGGAGCCGATAATTGGAGCCATTTGTTTTCTCCAAGAGCCTGCAGCTGCTGGCAACGAAGTTTAAGCCCTGCCCTGTTCCCAGGACTTGTCCTAAGTGCTGCCAACCCCGTCATCCTCCCACTGCTTGGTGCAGTGTTAATCTCTCTGCTCAGTCCAGTCTCTCTGCTGCTGCTGGGTTTCTTTCCTCTGCTATCTCCACTCCTTCTGTTGGGCCCTTGTCCCAGTGGGGCATGAGCTGGAGGAGCAGGCTCCTTTCTTGTCTTGCTTTAGCTGTCTTTGCATATTTTCCAGTCTTCTCACTCCTCAGACTGGAGGAAAGCAACTTAAAGTCAGTCATTTTTAAGGCATATTGCAGAAGGATGAATGTTTTGATTCTTCTGGTTTGATTTGGTTATTATCCAGGCAGCATCTCTCCTAGAGAGCCCAGAGCCCAAGGTGGAAAGGCCTGTCAGGTGTGCCATGAGCCATTGCAGAACTTACTAAACATGCAGCCAGAATTCCTGCTGTTGACTTAGTGACTGATCTGCTTTTTGCCTCTTTATGGAGCCAGTATCCCAGATTATGTAGAGATGCAGTTTCTGGCCTTGGAAACTGAGGTCCTGTTGAATTTGGCTTGATCCAGTCTGGCTTAAATCCTCCATGGTGAGATGCCCATCTGTTCAGCATCTTCCCAGGCTGAGACGTGAGTTTTTCAGATTGAGCAGAGAGCCCTGCCTCAGGGCTAAGTTCATTTCAGCCATGAGGAAAAATAACTTAAAGGTTTATTCCTGAGGATAAGAATGGCTGTAACTTGGAGGGGAAGAATTCAGTGCAGTACAGAAACACTTAAAAAAACCCCTGTAATGTAAATCAGGGAGTAAAGTTAAAAATGTGACAAACTATTTTTGATGGATAAAATCATTAAACCAGAGGTTAAATATAATTTGACTCATATGCCTTGTCTTCACACTTCAGTACCTTAGCTTTTTTCATTGTCTATATATAAGAGGTGACATTAGAGAACATGGATTTATCATGAAATTTATTTGTCATGGAGAGATGAAGGAGCTGTCTGGCACTTGTGAGTTTCATATCAAGTTGCACTTCTGGCAGTCACCAGTGGAGCGTTTAAAGAAGTTCACATTGTAAAGCAGAGTAGTAAGTTACTATAAGGATGGGCAGAGGTTTATCTGTGATGCACAGACACTGAACACAGTACTGCATTTTGTAAGGTCTCTCTCTGGTCCAGGACACATGCAGGTGCAAAACACCTAGTCAGAGACGCAGACAGCAGCTTTCCTAAGGGCATGTTCAGGTCATTTGTTAAATCCATTGGGATGATGGAAGGGGATGCTGGTGTGAAAAACTAGGAGACATTGGCAGCTGACTGAGGGACTTGCCTGGAGCCATTCGGGTCTTCAGTGGTCTGAACAAGGTCTGACAGTTCTGAACCAAGCTTTGCCCTGATACCTTCCATTTGAAAGTTCTTTTTTGAGGCATCCAGCTTTGATGCAGTGTTGTGCATCTGCCTCAAAATACTTTGCTCTCTCTTGTAACACCTCAACATTTGTAATCAAACTTGTGCAGTTAATGACAGCAGCTTGCAGGGATTTGTTCCTCACATGAGGCAAACAGGTGCTGAGGAGCGCACTGATGCTTTATGCCCATTCTCCAAACCCCCCTTGGTTTTCAGCTGTGCTCCTTGAGTGATGAGGGCTGCGGTGACCATCAGGTCATGGTGTGGACTCCAGCTGGAGTGCAACCTATGGAGAAATCCTTCTGGGCCTAGCTCTTCTGGGCTGGGATCTATGACAATTCCTGGAAGGGAAATTAGTGTGCTGGGCGAACTATTGCTTCCAGCTGCCTTGGCTGAACTCTAGTTCATGAAGCATCAGTAAAAATCTCAGAAAGTCTTAAGAGAGTCCAGTTCCTACTCTGAATTTTGATGTGTATTGAGGATTTGTTTGCACAGTCATGAATACATAACCTTTGTCAGGGAATCTAGGCTGATAAAAAGTTTACAGCTCCATAGAGCGTGTAGGAAATGTAGTGTATTGAATCTGAGAAGACTGGGTTTCTTTGGCAATCCTCTCTGTCTCGAAGTATCACCCGCACTTGTAACTAACAAACCATGTGGAAGCAGGAGGCAAGACCTCATCTTTTAGATGGGTGTTGTCTCTCTCATTTTGTGGCTGAGGCAAATGAAGGGAATGTTCATAGTCACAGGTCAGAGTGAGGAACAGAGCCCAGGAGATAGAATTCCTCTTACTTTACTAACATCACAAAGCCATTTCTTAAAACTGCAGCTGGTTGCTGATAAATGTGGTGATTAGCTACAACTTCAGACACTGAGGCCCTTCTCCTTGCAGCTGGAGCAAATTAGGTCCTTACTGTGTCTGGCTGTCCTATACACGCTGCAAATGTCAGAACAATTTTAGCTTCCATGAAGGCTTATGAGAGCCATTCACTAAACCCCTTTCTCTGTTGTATGAGCACTGCCAAGTGGTTCTGGGTCCTCTGCACCTTAGCTCCAAACGTACAGTATCGCGTACTGTTACCGTCCTATATTTAACAAAGCCACGATTATGTGGAGATACAGAAGGGGCTGGTAAGCCTTGGGAGTACTCTGAAGAGAAATGGCACCAAAATAGTTGTAGTGTTGTTTCTAATTGCAACAGATGAGCGGCCTGGCTCATTAATCCTCCCTATCAGCAGCACATAGCCTGTCTGCACCAGAATAGCCCTGATCTCAGCAAACCTGCATCCAGCCCTGGCCTTCTGTTTTTGACGTATTTGGAAAAGATGAGCTTCCAGCACAGCCCCAACGGGACTTCCATTTGGCCGGGCTGCTCGTCCGTGGCAGAGATGACCCAGGGCATGGGGGGTTTTGCAGCGTTTTGGGAGACTGCCGGGTGTACCCAGATGTCTGTGCAACTCTGATTTTGGTCTGAGAAAGAGCACTGGTTTGGCAGATCCTGCAGTGCAGGCAGGCATGGAGTTATAGAATTGTTAAGGTTGGAAAAGACCTCTAAGATCAATGAGTCTGACCATTCACCACTGCTGGCGAGTGGTGAACCATTGCACCAGAATTTACTGTGGCTGAGAAGGTGGTGAGGCTGCTGCCTGTGCCAAGGACCATCACCTGTGTGGTGGGAGCCACACTCTCTCACTCCACTGAACAAACTGGCATGGCTTTGCACTGCTACAGCCTCTGCTTTGGAGCCAGTGGATGTAATTCACAGAGCACCATTAGGCAAATGACCTCTATTATCATGCTCCTCTATTTCCTCTCTGACACCTGCACAAAACTTTTCCAGGGACTATACTGAGTGCTGTTAATAACCCAGGTTGGTGTTTCCTTGCCATCCTCAGTGACATCAGTCCAAACTGTGTTTGCCGGAATTTTCTCTGGAGATAAGTGTGAGATCCTCTTGAAAACTACACCTGAGTCTTTAGCAGCAGTCAGTACTGTTGTAATCATCCTGAAATCCTTGTGGTAGGAGCCTGGAGTCAGGGAGTACACATATAAGAAAGGCAAAGTGGGAGTCTGACAGTAGCTCAGGAAATGTTCCTTCTTAGGGCAATGACTGCACAGTGCATCAGGATGCAGAGTGCTTCCTACTTGGTGTTACAGGAGCGAGGAAGGTTGTGCAAAGCCAGGCACTGTAGTGCGGGGCAAGCACAGGTGTGATGGTACCACTGCTTTGGCTGCTCAAGGGGAATCTAGTCTTCTGCACCCATGTGGTATACAGGTCACAAAGTATTCTGCAAGTACAATATCTGGTTTGGGGACAGAATAGTAATGCCTGTTGAAAGCTAGGAATTCTTTCCTCAACTGTTTTCTTTCAATTGTGTGTATCATGTTGGCTTTGCAGACTGCAGGGTTAGGCAGCAGCATCTTGCAGCCCACCCTGATGAGATTGGAATGTGTGGGCAGAATGCTGGCAGCCAACTGTGGCTGCTTGGTCAGCCCCAGCCCATCTCCGGGCAGGCACCTGTAGAGCTGAGCCCTTCTCCATTGACCGCTTCGCAAGGAGCTGCTTCTTTCTTTCTTTCTTGCAAGCTGTCCAGTCCAGGGTCCACTCAACCTAATGATGCTCCCAGCTGAATTTCTGAGGTGGTTGGGCTGGATGTGGCTGGATAAACCACTGGGGAATTCAGAAAATAAACTCTTGCTACCTTTGCCTTGCTTTCGCTAGGATGACCGCACACTGTGCATGAGGAAGCAGAGGAGCCGTGACTTGGTACAATCTGTCAGAGTAAGGGTCACATATGGAGAAACTGGGTAAAAGGATTTCTGGATCATTCTAAGAACCCAAGGAAGTATATGATAGTGCTTTTACTCCTTTAGCCTCTCCTATTCTGTGTTTTTGTCTCTCAGGTACCTTCAGTAGCACTCCAGGCACGTGGTCTACACCCACAGAATATTGATGTTTTGCCTATTAAAATTCTCCTTTCTGTTTCAGCTGGAGATGATATTTCTCTTTGCTCCCTTTTTCAGATTTAAGGAGAAAAAAATATAAAAATCAGGCTTTTAATGATTGGAGGGTGGAAAAGACATAGCCACTTTGAAAAGTAAGTGGGATGTGAAGTAGAGGATGGCACACATATGGAAAACTGGACATTGAAGTGAGAGTTCTTCCTCACCCAGGTTTGAGGGACAATCTTTGACAGATCTTTGTCAAGTGGAGGAGAATTGGGATCATCACCTCTGGCAGTTGATGGCTGGATCTCTTGGGATGAGCTGCAGAACAGGGCAAGAAATGGGTCCTGGGAACTGGGCTGGAGCAAGCCCCTAGTTTTGCTTCATGCATTCGCATTTGTTTAATATATTGTCCTGCTTCAGAGAGATAGAAACAGTGACCATGTAGACAGGGTGTTTCTATGTGGCCAAAAGTCCACCTTACTACCTACTCTGGGCTGTAGGGAGAGGTTGAGACCAAACACCTGCAGAAGGCAATGGAGTCATTGTGTGCCAAGGGTTTGAGAATCTCCTGGATCCCCGGCTTCCCAGGAAGGACCTGAGGTGAGCTGACTGAAAGCTGGTTGGATCCATCTGGAATCCTAATGCTGGAAGACAAGACTGGATCAGTGGTTTTGCCCATGTCAGAGCCATTTTAGCTTCCCTGCAACCCTTTCACTATGAAGGTTAAATATTGTCAGCTCATGGAGAGGACTTGGGCACTTTGTCATCACTCTGTTGGCTCACTGTGGTTTCCTTGTACTTATCACAAGAAGACTCAGGTTTCAGTTCCTTATAAATTTACTGAATCTGAGATATTTGAGGCTAAAATTTTCCATGCTGGGTAGATGCTGAGGCTGACCACCCCTTTTGTGCATATCTGAAGCTGATTTGCTCTATTTTCATTATATTCCTAGGTAATTCTTGCTTAACCTGAACTGATGAGCATGTTTAGAATAAGGTGTTTTGATTTTACTCATTAGGAAAATGAAAATAATTGAATTTTCATTAGGAAAATGATTAATTTCATTAACATCAAGACACTGCATGGAATGCATAATTCTACTGAGGTTTTTGTTTAGAAAATAATTGGGCGGAAAACCTTTCAATAAGGTCACAGTGTATCGCTTTGACATTTTTAGCAATGAAACTGTTCAATTACCCCAAAAAAAAAGGACTTCATCTTCCAAATGTGTATCTAAACCAAAATAAAGTTGTTGAAAAGAAGTGCTTTGACTTTTCTTAAAACTTTTTGGTCAGCTATAAATGGACAGTTTTTTAAATGGCTCAGTGCAGGTAGCTTTTGAAATGGTGGTATTTCTTTTAAAAAAGAATGCCAATATTTCCTAGTGAATAATAGTACCAAATATTAAATGTGAGGTAGGGAGGCTTTGTCTGCCTGCCTTGTTTGTTTTACAGTCTTTGAAGCACCATGAGAGTGTGGAGGTGCCTTGCCACGGCTGGTGTGGCTCACCAGTGGGACCACTGGTGCACAACCTCCACTGCCTGCGTTGTGATTATGACCCAGATCTGTTAATGATGTCAGAGCAATGTGCTGACATCCTGAAATGTGGCTTTTCCAGGAAAGTCCAAGATTTCACTTGTGCTCGGAGCCAGATAGGAGAAGGGTCCAGCCTGGCTATGGTGGGAGAGAAAAAACCAGAAAGAGGTTTCTGTATCCTATTTGTATTTTCTTCAGGCAATTCATCCTACAGCATGGGCTCTGCAGTCATGCTGCTGCTAAACCAGACCTTGTGGGGCTGTGGCTGGAAAAGGAAAATGCCACTGTCAGTGGCAGACAGTGCTTGCACAGTGACTGTGCCTTGCCTGGAGGGCAGGTGTTGGCATTGTATTTGATCTACCAAGACTGTGTGGTTGCAAAGGGAGCCCAAAATAGGTCCCTGAATTTGGTATTAATGTGAAGGTGAAGTTCTCTTTATAGGAAATAACACATTTTTATGTGCATGAGAAATCTTTTTTAAAAAAATATTATTGACTTACAGAGGTTCCCCCGTTTCAGGTTTTCCCAAACTACTATTTCAGTCTCTTCAGCCCACCAGGCTTTGAGGAAAGTGAAGCTTCCCATCTAGATGACAGTTTCTTACAACGTGCTCCATGTGGATATTTCTCTTCTTCCTTCCTAATGTTTATTTGTCTGATCCCCTCTGGAGCACTCAGAGGAGAAATACTCAGCTATGTTTACTGGCAAAAGCCTCCACTTGATGTCCTGAAAATGTAAGAGAAAGACTTAGGAGAGTTTTAAGGTTTTAATCTTGAGAAATGCAATTCTTTGTTTGCTATTGACCTGAGACATGTGTTTGAGCTGGACAGGCAGTGTTGGACCCAGTGAGGGTCCAGCCCAGCTGGGGACCCTAGAAACTGTCAACTCCGAGCCAATGACGAGAGCAAATCATGCTGCCAGTGGTGGTGCTCTGGCTGTAACAATGCTGTCCTCATACTCTGAGGGTTGTGAGCTCCTTCAGCCCTTCTCTGAAAGACATCCTGACCCAAGGCTGGCTGCCAGCCAGTGCACTGCTTACAGCAGGGGCTGATCTCCCTGACTTGAGATCTCACTTTGCGACTATGTCAGTAGAGGTTTCCTTGTTTCTGGTTCTCTTTCTGGGCAGACAGGTCTTTATGTACTGAAGTGTGGTCTTAATTCCCATTCTCATCTGTAGAATGAAGGAAAGGAATTGCTAATATATCAGGCTCAGTTCTCCTCATAGGAAGTGTGGATTGAAGAAGGTAGGTTGGAAGCCCTTCAAGAGAAGCTGCGGCCTAAGCAGCACATCATGGAACCAAAGAACAGTTTGGGTTGGAAGGGACCTTAAAGATTATCTATTTCCCTTCCCACCATGGCACATTTCTCTGGGTTCACCCTTAGAGCATTTGACATGCTGCATGTGGTAATGGAATAGGAATGCTTATTATTAGAGCAGGAGCATTAGCAAGTTTGTGAAACAATATTAAGCAATTGAAGTCAATATGGTGCTTTGAATTGCCAAAGAGCAATTCAAGAAGCAGAGAGTACCAGAGTTCTCCTGCTTCAAAGCCAAGGGCCTCACACTGTCCATGGTTGACTTGTTCAGCTCTGCTTCCCTAGTGCTCTGCTGGGCTGCAAGACTGAAACACTGTGCTTATTCTGAGCTGGAGGGAAAGCATCTTTTTCCAATTGCAAGAAGCCAGTGAGAAATCAAGGTATGCCCGAACACCAGGCTAGAGATACAGGCAACACATGGCTTTTATAAGTAGAAGTATTTAATTTATCCTGGGAGAGAAACATTCCTGTTGTTTTCTCAGCTCTGTGCCCCCCATGCCTTTGTGTTTAATTACGCTAAGTCATTCGGAGGTGCAGCTAAAGGGTTTAGGTATTCACTCGGGATGATTAGTGCCGAATTAAAGGAGGCTTGATGTTTAATATAGTCAAGAGAATCATGAAATGAAGAAAGCATCATGTTGAAGTTGGTTTCTCTGTGATGAAAGAGAACAAGCAGTAGAAGCTGATACAAAGACCTGCAATACAATGTAAGAAAATCACCTGGAAATGTGCTGGAAAGAACAAAATGGTTCATAATTATGATGAAACCATAATCCTGTGAAGAACCTGCCATCTAAGGCAGAGTTAGGAGCAAGAAAATTATGCCTTAAAGAGATTTTAATACCTTGATAATTCAGATAGATATTCTTTATTTGGTAGTCTACTTATTACTTCTTTTAAAAGTATCTGCAAATTGTTTGCAGGACAGATATGAGGGTCATTTGTTACTTTTCACACAGATAATTCCACTGATGAGGTGAAAGGTATTAAATAATAAAATGATTTTACAGTGACATTTCTCTATTAAAATATAAATTTCAGAATTTTGTGTCTTGTTTTGCACAGTTTTGGCTTTGCACAGGTGCTATCAGGGTTGCCTTCTCAGAATTATCTTTTAGAATTTTATAGCGTTATTTGAATGTTGATAGCAACATTTTTACAAACCTGTGACTCATTTAGCAATCTAATTTCCTCAAAAACTTCCTTACAATTAACAATTTGGGTGAATTTTTTGGAAAGTAAGAGATACCAAGTACAGTGGCCTCAGGAAAGATGTGTGTGGCTTCTTGAAGACCCCAGTTAGAACCTGTCCAAATATTTAGCATGGTAAAGATGAGCAAACACAAGTTCAGAAACCAGGAAAATGGTGAGTACAGCTGAGGTGTCCAACCTGACAGGCTGGTGTCTCCATAAAGATGGCACTGGTATCCTTTGCTCTCAAGAAGAGATGATGTCTCACCCCAGTGAGACTCAGTTGTGGGAAATGATGCAGCTAAAGAGACAATTACAGCTCCATGCCCTCTAACACAATCCAGGGGACTGAAGAGTAAACCTCCTTTTAGACTTACTTTCCTTTTGCTGCCTTGGGGCTGAAGTCCCCAGAGCTTCTAAGGTTCTGCGACGTTAAACTCAGAAGACCTGCACATGTTGCCTGAACCTGAAACTTTCAGGGAGTTGAAAGCCTTGAAGCCCCTTCCACAGACCTGATTCCTCTTGCTCCTCTCCCCAGGTTTTGGTTATGTTCTGTAAATGGAAACTTGGAGCTAATTAATAAGGAAAAAAAACCTTTTTTTTTTTCTTTCAATTAGATCCCCCCCTTCTTGTTATGTTTTGACTGCCTGATTACCCTCTTTCAGGCAGAACTCAGTATTCCTCAGAGAAGGTGGTCCTTTCTGTTTCATTATCAATCCCAATCTAACCCAAAATATAAATCAGTGAAAGTTCAAATTCCAGTCTGGTTATCAAAATCACAGCATTAGAGTTATTACAAAATATGTCTGTCTCTCTGTACCCATATTTTTAAAATTACTCAGTAATGTTGGCAGTTTAAGACAAAATCTGTGTATTTATCTTAAAGTGGCTGTGTATAATCCCAGATTGTTAAGCCTTGCCATGCTCAGCACCAGCTTTTTACCACTTGCTTACAGTCCCTGATTCCATGGATGATGGTGACCATCAGTTATGCTCACAATTTGACCCACCTCAAACCACTGATAGTGTATTTTTCCCACTACTGGTAGTTTGTGCTCTTTGTTTTGCTCTTGCTCAGCTTTGTTCCTTCATAATCTTCTCCTTACCTGACCCTGAAGTTGAATGCCACAAAAATAACCCTCCACAAACAATTAGCCAGTCTGCTTTCTGTTCTCCTAATCACATATTAGCTGGCTGATTGACTAATTTTATTTCAAGCTTATTCAGTAAGCCTTTAAAGGATTTCTTTTTGAATGCAAGTAAGGGGATAATTATTTAATGTAATTATTTTATTAATGTACTTTACAGCACTTTTACCTTAATTGTGTTGAGGTTTTTATATACTTGCTGCATTACAATCCTGATAGCAACATTGGATTTTGAGATTCCAATGAATTTCTTAAATTAACTTCTAAGTGGGAAACAAGTAAATGCCTTACTTCTAAGCTCCTCCAACCTGACATATTCAGTTTCTCAATCCTTTTCCTGTGATCTCCTTCTTCCCTAATGGACAGCATGATTTCTACTTGAGAAACTAATTTGGTGTTGAGTTTGAGTGCAAACTCTGTAGCTTCTGGTGACCATGTGGCTCAGCAGAAGGGTGACAGGGTAAATCCATTTGTATTGTCAGGTCTTGTCAGATCCAGTCCAGTCAGGTAGTTTCCAAAAGCTGAGAGATACCTGTGGCATATGAGAAATGTATCAATAGTGAATGGATTTCAGTGTCATTAAAACCTAACTGTAGGCTAGAACTTGCAGTCCTCCGTTAAAATGTGGTTTTTTGTTTGTTTGTTTGTTTTAATATGTAGAGTAATGTAATGAGTGGCAATTCAGTCTTCACAGTTTCAATTTAAAGGCATTGCTCTTCTTGGTCAGTGTGCATGGGTAGGGAAACTGAGCTACTGCCAACCTGAAGGAAGTTTTTTAGCAGTAACACTCTTGCCCACAGTGATCACTTGCAGTCTAGGAGTATTCCATAAAAATAACAAACAAGTCTGCTGCCAGAATCTATAGAAGCCTTTTCATAAATTCTGAAGGAAACTGGGGCCATAGTAATTGCTGCCAGGCAGGACTGAATAGTTTCTTAGTGTCATAAATTTTGGGGTGAGAAAGTGTTGAATTAAATATCTCAAAAGAAGTAAATTTAATATATTTAAAGAATAAGTGGCTTTCTGGATAATAAGCAGAACCACGATCCTCTCTCCACGTCTGTCCCTTGTTGATCCCAAAGGGGATACTTGGTTAAGAGGCCGTAGGTTATGACTGAGATTGCTCAAGAAATAACATTTTCTAACTGATTGGAAAGGGTGGAAATGGGCAGTTGTAAGTGAAAATTTTCATCAGAGGAAATGATGGGTAGATGGAATTGTTATGCGAGAGCTTAAAAGGTGACTTGGAAACAATCTTGGGTCTGAACATCTGTACTTGGCCTGAAAATGTCTGCATTGAGTACAGTGATAAATGTTCTTTTTCATCCTAATGTAATGGTGAGGTTTCCCAAGAGATCTTGATGTTCCTGATGCTTTTCTTTGCCAAGAGAGGTGCTCAACAAGGGTGAGATACCATTTTATACATGTATGAAGTGCCAACAAAGAGTTACCAATGTGTTACCATGTGCTCATCCTCTTGACCCTGCCAAGTTTGCAGACACTCCTGACTCAAACCTTGATGACACAACAGTGGTGAGATGTGTCTCCTGTGCTGCTTCTGCTCTCAGGGAGCTCTGTTCTTCAGGCCTACAGACTGGGAGCCCCAAAGGCAAACAGGAATCTAGCCTTTCATTATAAATGTGCCAGGAACAAAGCTGAAATTAAATGGGAATTAAAATTTTTTTAATGTTGGATGTCACATAGAACTAAACAGCCATCAACTGGTGTAAAGAACAGTCTCATTACAGCCCCAAGTCCTATCTGATTGTGTGTAATAGGATCAAAATATAACAATTAGAAATCATTAAAATATAATAGTTGCAGAAAAGTGAGAGTCATAGCACAATTGAAGCTCATGAAACGTGGTGTCAGTTTTCATTCATTCATTGCTAGAAGTGGCTGAAGCAGCAGCTGCTGTGAAACACACCTGACAGAGAGGTGTGGACTACTCACAGGTGTCTGGGTTTGCAATTTTGGTTATACACCAGTGCCCTGTTTCCAGAAAACAAAGAGCTGACATCCTCAGGAGGGTCTCCAAACTGACTTATTCTCTTCCAAAACATGCATTTCTGACTGTGACTAGGCAGAGTTGGGAGCACTTATCTTCCTTCAGGTTCTTATGATCCCAATTCCACATTTTCCTCTGCTTTGTTGAGACAGAACAGAAAATACTCAGGGTGAACTTCCCCTAAGCTTGTACAGTGTTTTCCTGAAGGGTTACAGCAGAATGTGACTACAGAGTGAAGAGTCCTCATTGCCCTCTTCCCCTTTCTTTGGAGGGAAGCAATCCTTCTGTTTGTGGCAGCAGAGCTGTGTTGTTGCCAGTTGAAATGCCAAGAGTGCCTCTGGCTCCACATGTGCTGATGTCTGTATTGTGTTAAAGTGCTGCTGTGAGCAGGACAGGTCAGGGGTGATGGTATGAGCATTTCTCACCACTGGATGGGTGAGGAAGATGCTGGTTAGAGGGAATCCTGTGTGTAGGAGGTCACAAAAGCACATTTTGAGTGATGGGCTGCTCTTTGGTGAAGAGGCAGGGAGACGGTCTGATCAAACATCAAGTGATGGGAAAGAAAGGTCAAGACATTATCTTTTACTTTCTGCAATGTATTTGGTACCAAACTTTCCAGGGGTGATAACATTTAGAAACATTTTTGTAAATATTTCTGTTTTGGCTTGCCTGGTTGGATGTGTTTATTCAATTCCTTCTTGCTGTTTGTAGTCCAAAAGTCTTGTAGGGCCTGATTAAGGAGGAACAAGACGGGTTTGTGGTGCTGGGACACTTTCATAACATGGTGGTGTACTTGTGCAGCAATAACTTTGAATAAAGTGGATGTTACAATTTGGCCTTGGCAATTACATGCCTGTGTGTGAAAAATGCAGCATTCCTAGGGAAAGAGAACCAAGAGAATGAGGAGCTGTTAAGGAAAACCACAAAGCCAGCAACCAACAGATGAGATCATTACATCTGAGGGTAATGTGGATCCTGGGAAAGGTCTTAGCAACTAATTAATTTGCGTCTTCTGCTTATGCAGAGACACTTTTTCAGTGCTGCCAGTGGGTGATTGAAACACCCATTTCTTCATGGAGTGGAAGTTTACAAAGTCCCTGAGTATGACTCTCTTTATCTTACACATGTTGGGGTATGTGGGACTTGAAGTGTGTGTGTGTTCTACTGATTAAGGGACCCTACGCTTTGTGCATTCAGGCTCCCTGACTTCCTCGAAGACATTCAGAAGTATGCTCTCACAGTGGGTTGGGTAAGGAGGCAGCTCTGAGAAAGCAGTGACTGGATTACTCAACGTCTCTGAAGTGTTTGTGGGTAGAGGGAAGGATGGAAAAGTGGAGGAGAAAATGACTGTGCTGTCTTTTCAAGAGCAGGGAAGGCACAGGGATGCAGAGGGAGACTGACTTGTCTGTAGAATATGTTAAGACATTGCATACGTATCTGTAAAATGTTTGAGCTTCAACCACATAGAAATTAGAGGGATGATGTCCCTAACAGCAGCCACTGGCATACTTTCTTTTCATTATGACCATTAAAATGCAGCATGTCAAAAAAAACTGTGTCTCTGCATCTGCCCGTGCATAGACATCCAGTTAGACATAGCAGTTATTGATGAGCAAAGGCAATAAATGCCTGCAGGGTATGTGTGTGGGTTCCTGTATATTAGTAAATACTCTGCTGCTGTCTTGCAGAAAATTAATGAAATCCAAGTAGTGAGAAATCAGTGTTGTGTTTTGGCTGGCAAGCAGCAGTGTGACGATTTTCCTCTCCTCCCCCTACCCTGTGCAAATTATGAGGTGCGTGGATTAGTGACATAAGAATGAGTAAGGTTCTTCTGAGTTTGCTTACATAAAATCTAGTCCAAGTACATTTACTGAGGGGATACAGTTTTTCCTAGCATTAAATCACAGCCCATTCTGGCAGTGATTCTCAAGCCTTTCCAGTAGGCAAAGCTCCCTTTCCCACCTAGGCATCAAGAAGGGCAGTCTCAGTTCCGTCTACCCCAGCCCTCTTAACAAGTCCCAGAGGAACAGTGTACCTATTTTATGCATGATTAGTAAATTCTGTGGAGACACAGTCCTAATATTGCTCCAGGCAGTTCTTGTGCAAGTGCTCCTGCAAATAAATAGAGATGCCTTTTGTATTTTTCATTTTAATGGAAAAACTGTTCATCTGTGAGGCGTGAACAGGCTCCATCACCATCTCCAAGTGGGAAAGGGACACAGCCTGGCTCCCCAGTCTTTCAGTTCACTAGCTGCATCTCAACAGCCTTCTTTAAAATAGTTATGATTTTGACCTCCTTAGGTCCAAAAAGACAGTGTTATCTCAGATGCCATCTGCATAAAGGATGCTCATGTGTTTCATGCCAGTGAAGCTGCCAGCCAGGTCTCTCAGCAATCTGAGGCACCCTCTGGGGCAAGGCACAGCTCAGAAACCTAAAGGAACGTTTTCTTCTGGCACAGAGGAAAGCTACTGCTCATGATCCTCCAGAGGAATGGGAAATACCTAAGAGGTGGGACTGGATTTTAGGATTAAATGTAGCAGCACCCTAGAGAAACAGAGAATGCTGGGGACAGAGTGACTGCAGCAGTAGCTTGGCCATGTGGTATATGTCCTGTGACACATTAAAATGCACTGCTGCTTTGGGTTCTGGATGTGAAATACTAAAACATGACACGATGAGCAATGAACAGCATAGCAGTGCCCCATGTCCTCTTGCAGAACCTGACCTCTTGCAGGGCAGCAGGAGAAAATAACAGGAGGGCTTGGGATGCTGCCTGCATCCCACAGCAAGGGGGATTATAAAAGGAATGCAACACTGGCTACCAAACAAGAAAAGACAGAAAAATAATAATTAAGCCAGGAGGAGATGAATAAAGCAAAACTGCCTCACTCATTCTGGCCCTGAGCGCAGCCCACTGCGATGAGGCAGCTGCTGTCCTCCTAGGGCTGGGAGAGGGAGGGAGGGAGAACGGGGGTTGTGGTGTTGTGGCAGGGAGATGTAGGTGATACCAAGGGCTTGAGCCTAACTAAACCTGCCACAGGATGTCACACCAATGTGCAGGGAGGCAGCTGAGGGAACATTTATCTGGCAGCCTTAGATTCTACTTGTGGAGATGCTTCTGAATGCAAAGTTCAGGTAGTTCAGCGCACGGCATTTCCCACTCCTCCTCTGAGAGGAGCTGGAGAATGTGTGTGTGTCCCTGGTACTACAGCACTGTCTGCCTATTTACAAACTGTGCACACTGTGATTTTGTGTACATTAGTGCTTGGCAGCTTACATAAATAAGCTTGCTGCTGATGCACAAGCAGCACTGGGCTCCAGCTCTCCTGACTGTGACTGCTCTGCTAACAGAAATAGAAAACAGTTTTTAAGTCCTTCTGACTTTGAACACTGCGCTGTGAGCCAATCTTTTATATTAAAAATAGCATTTCCTTAGAGTCTCTTTTGGAGTGTCTGTGTATCTCCACTTTCCTTTCCTCTTCTGCGCTTAAGTAAAGACTGATTAATTAATCAGGCTTTTCTCTGCGTAAATGATGAGGATTTCTGGCAAGCAATCTGATATTACTATCCTCACGCTGTCCATTGAAATTTAGGGAAAGCAAACTATTGCAAATCACTGTCAGTGGTGCAAGATGGTGCTGTAGGTTTTGAGCAGGGGAAATATTAAGTGTTTTATTTGAATGAATCTAATTAAAAAAAAATTATATGATTGCTTCACCTAACAAACTGATCAGGCTTTACTCTTTTTATATGTGTGCGCTGTGTAAGATCAGCATGTGGTGTTATACCTGACCACAACAATGGCAAATTTCAGTTGTGAGACTGAATTTTTTCCCACTTGGAGGGCTTGCAGAGCTCCAGCAGACCCTCAGCTGTTCCGACGATGGGAACTGTGCCCAGCACAGTGCCATAGCTGAGTAGCCTAGTGACGGGTTTTTAGTGCTGGAACGGTAAAGCAAGCTCACTATCTGCTTGCGGAGATGAACACAAGGATGGGTGACCCCACAGCTGGGCAGCCACAGAGCTGTGCACACAGCTGTGCACGGAGCTATTGCCCTCTCTGACTTCTAGTTCACCCCTGTGTGCAAACTTGGAGCCATGGCTACCCTACATCGCTAGAGAGATGAAATGGAGTGCCACCTCCTCTTGGGAGAACAGGTTATGAGACACAGAGATGACCCATTCAGCAAAAAGCGAGACAGTGGCATATCATGGAAGGCATCATCCAGTCAGGGAGCCCAGTCTGAGAAGGAGAAATGAGCCAGGAGAAACCCAAATTATAGCTGCCATGAACCTTTGCTGGGTTAAAGGGAAAGCTCCTATATGAAACTTCACTGTGGACTGAGCTGGATTTTGAACCATACAGAAGTCAAATAAGATTTTTGCAGGGGCTTTTGACCATTTAATTTTTTTCGATGACTTCTCAGGAGGTCCTTTTGGTTTGGTTGGTTGTGCTTTTTTAACCTCTGTATTGACTAGAATTTGTGTCCTAAGCTTTTGGAGCTCATTCCTTCTGAAAGCTCTGCCTAGGAAGATAAAGAGGAAGGGTTGTTTGATGTCTCAGTAACAAACTAGATTCTCTTATCAGTGTGACTTATCTAAAGAGAGCCCAGTTTGGTGTTGGGAAGCGTGTGCTATATATTGCTTTCAGTATTGACGTACTAGCCAGCCTCGCTAATCACTTTGTCTCCTCCTGGCTCTTCTTTCTCACTTGTAAATTGAGGCTGATGATACTTTCCTCCCTTTATAACATGCTTTAAAACCCACAGAAGGAGATTGTTGTGGATGATCAAAAGGGAGCCTGATTGTGCCTCTCAATACATCAGAAATGAGTTTTATTACATGAGTTCTACCACTGGAAAGATTGAATTTACATTTACAGTTATATGAGTCTGACTGAAAGCTCACTGACGTCAATGCAAGGCTTTACATTGGTTTCAAAGGACATTAAATGAAGCTTTATATAAAGATGCATGCTTCATCTTTTTTTGCTGACTGCTGTATTTGCCATTTGTCCCAAACAGCTCTTAATTCACTTGAACTATCAGAGGATATACAATGGATATTTTGCAGCCAGAACATGGAGAAGGACTCCACAAATCTTGGAGGAGAGTTCTGCTTGTGATGAACTTTTGTGATATTAGAAAATAATATATCTCTTTCTCACCTCTGAAAACAGCAGAAGTACAACTATAAAATGGGGATTGGAATTCTGAGCTTCTCCTTCTCCAGACTACAGAAGTGTCTGATGGGTCTGTCAAGGCAAATCCCTCCCAGTGATCGAATGGCAGGCATTTAACATACTGAAAGAAGAAACAACATACATGGGCACAAAAAATAAACATATGCACTACATTAAGAAAAACCAATGTAATGTATGCTAGGGCAAGAAGAGATCAGCAGTTACTTACATGCTCTGCCCCTTGCTATTTGTTTGCAAGGTCCGAGGTGACTTTTGTGCAGTAGGTTAGGAGTGTATGTGAAACCTCTGCCCTTGACATTCACACTGTCCATACATGACCCGTGGCAGCAGTGAGTCATGTATGTATCAGTGAACACACCCCTCTAAAAAAAACAGTCTTAAAGACACTGCTTTCCTCTCAACACGTGGAAATACAGAAATTAGCCTTTTTTTCTAGATTATTTTTCTTGACAGCCAAGCCTTGATTTTTAAGATCTCTGATTATCCCTTTAGAGGCAAGTAATAATTCTGGCAATTTTTATTCCATTAATGCTTACAATTATATAGTAACTTTACATCTCCTATTTTCTGCAGCAAATCAAAGAGAAATGATCAGCTGAGTTATTTCAGCAGAGAATCAGACCCAAAGTGGGGCAAACTGGGATTTGGACTTGGGTCTGCCATAGACAAATCCATAAGTGTTAAACAACAGTACAGTCTTTTCAATAGCCTTGTGACACTTTTGGAGGATAGATACTCACTCGTTTCTTCTGGTGTGTTTTCTGGGTTTTGACTCTAACTGGAATCTAGGCATTTCCTGGCTGGAATTGCTAAGTGATCCTGATTACACTGTACCTTGCTCAGAATTGGTCTGCCTGCAGGAGGCTGGTGACAAGCCCTTTTCCTCCTGAAAGGTAGTTGATTTAGCTGTTCCTTAGAATACCCATGTCTATGAACAGTGGCAATTATGGAGAAGGTTTGAGAAACATATGCAGCATTTTTTCAATCTCCAAAATCAAATTGTTCTTTTCATCATCACACCGAGGAATATCATAGAGACAATAATAAAAACATTTGCCATTCTAAGTCCCTTCAGAAGCCAGACTGTAGTCACATGAGCTGTTCCAGAGCTTTTTGTCACATTCTTGTTCTTCAGGAAAAGGCATGAAATTTCTTTCCATCTCTCAGCCAGACCACTTAACTCTGATTTTTTGTTATCCTGGTGTTTAAATAGGACAGCCCTTTCTAAGAAATTTTCTCTTCATGTAGTCTTTGTCACGACCTGCTTTGCTGTTGATGTCCTAAAGGACTTCTGTTTCCAAGGTAGTTTCATTTGAGTATTTCAGGCTTAACTTTGAATGGCTTATTGATACTATCATTATTGAGGCAGTCTGAGTGGTGTAATAACTTCTCTCTGAGAGTCTTTGAGTTGCACATAGCATTCTGTAAACCTTTAGGGGCAGACTAGGGGTGTTTTGTAGTTAAGTAACTGCAAGGTGACTAAAGAGACACAGAGTGTCAATGGCTTATTTGGGAAGTGCTGGCAGTGATTGCTACAACTGACAGGACACTTCTGGAATTCTCCCACAGCTCAAATTGGGTCTTACCAGCTTAGATGCTCTGTTACACTCTTACTGGGAGCAATGGAAATATGGCCAGCAGCTGTTTTGGTAGTTCAAACCTGCGAGAGCTGGGGGAATGGGTAGCAGAGCTGCCAAAACACCCAACTTCACAGAACAATGGTGCGGGGAAGCAGGACAGGGCAGCTCAGAGGGTGCTGGGACTAACCCTGCTGATGTTCACAGCACAGTCCAACTGAAGTCTCACTCCTGAAGAGCTTTAGACACACAGCTGCCTCTTGTCTTCAGATGTAGCAGCCCATTATGCTTTCAAAAATATGCCCCACTTACTCTCAAAATTTCTCAAAGATAGGTAGAAAGGCTACTTTTGTGATGTGTGTGGGTTCACATTTTTTCTTTAATTTCTTTCTTCTCGTGCCTTTTCAGGTATTGTTGCTGAGATGGAGTTGAGCCAAATATTTAATTTTAATGCTGATATCTGCTACTTCCCAGACACTACTCTTTCAGCAATTAGCATAATGAATGTACAAATATATATCCCTATGAGGTCATGGGACAGCATAGAATCCTCAAAATGGATTAACAGTATGTATTTGGGGGAACTATATTGATTTCCCTTTTTAGTGTTCAGAGTTACAAGCAGATTGTTTGTAGAATATATAGGAATGCAAGTGATTAGCTCTGGTGTTGCAGAGGTCATAACAATTCCCCAGAATTAACTATGACACAAAGTCCACTTCAGAGTTGTTCTGGAACATCTTTTTCAGATTATTAGTGTTTTGGGTTTGTTTGTTTGTTGGGTTTTTGTTTGGTGGTTTTTTGTTGTTGGTGGTTTTGGAGTTTGTTATGGTTTTTTGGTTTGTTTGGGTTTTTTTGTTTGTTTTTTGTTTTTGTGGGCGTTTTTTGTTTGTTTGGAGGTTTTGTTTGTTTGTTTGTTTTTGTTTCCTTTTTTCTTGTTCTTGGTTTGATTCCTGGTGAGGGAAGATACACCACAAGGTATGACATACGTAATCCAAATGGTCAGTCATTCCACTCTTGCTTTGTGTTTTATTTCTAGGACGAATTTTCCTAGATTCAACATCCGTCAGTTGGTATTTTTGGTTGCTGACTGCAAGATCCATTAGTTATGGCAGTTGTGGAAATTGGTGATTAAACTGTGAAGAAAACATTCGTAATGTTCGTTTCCATAAATGATACAGACTGAGCTGTGTACATCCTTCCTTCCTTTAACTGTTTTCGTTATTCACTGAACCCGTTACAGTCTCTCAGCTGCTTTCTAGGCATGTAGATACCAGAATGGAGCACAGCAGTAGTTGCAACAGAGCCAAATGAGAGGTTGTTTGGCTTCCTGATATTCCCCTGTTTACATGCTTTAATTATACTGATCACAGTAAATCACAGAGGATTGATAAGTGCTATCAACATAAGCCTTTTTTAAGAGTTGCTGGTTCCCTGGTGATCGTGGTCTGGGTTCCTTCCTCAGGGATACAGAACCGCTTGGTCACCTCTCCTACAGCAGGAGCTATTTTCTTATTCTCAACTCACCAGCAAGTCAGGACAACAAGCATCACCACCTGTCCTCCTTTCTTGCTGGTCTTGAGATCTCTTTGTCTTTTGTAAATCTGGACCAAAAAATACTAAATAACTCCAGGTGAGGGCTGGTTCATACAGAAGCCTACAAAAACCCACCTGTGCTTGGAAATGATCCCCTTTTGACTGTTGGTCCTGTAGATCTGATGGCTGTCCAGACTGAGAGCCACTTGGTGAGTGCCACATGGATTGCTGTCGTTCTCTGGTCCAGAAGGCAAGCTACTGCAGAAGGGTAAAAACTATATGAAAATACTCTGTTATGAAGTCCCATACCAGCCATTCTCTTGTCTTGGTCAAAATTGTACCTTTCTGGTATAATATATGTGTTCTTGTCCTCTCCTAGAGCTTCCCTAACATTTAAAGGTTTAAAGATTGATCCCCAGTGATCTAAACAACCCCTTGGACAACTATTTTTAAAACTTGAATCCACTTTAGCTTTCATTAACCTTCACCCTTTATTTTTATAACACAAGGTATTTCATCACCATATGATACCATATTTCATCACCACATGATATGAGCAGATGCTCTTTTCCCTATTTCTGTAGCAGGAAAATATCTATTAACGACTAATGTATTTTCCTCATTATTACAGATACCTCTACTCTTTCTGTATTGTTTTCCTTTCTTAACATCCTCAGAAAACTCCAATCCTCTTTATTTAGTACTAAATTTAGTTTCTTTTTTTTTCAATTTTCTGTTACTTTAGATTTAAATTTTTATTATTAGTTAGCAACTTCTGCACTTGGCCATATATTGGATTCTTGTTGTTGTTTCAAGTATAGTTTCTCAGTTCCCTTCAAGCCAAGGGCTTTCAAAAGAATTTTTTTTTTCATTTGAATGTGGAATCCTTATTACTAGGTTACTTACTAAAATGCTCTTAAATAAAGATAGCTCACAATTCTGAGTCTTTTTTTCATCTCACAGTCAAATATTTTAGCTGTCTGAAATGGCAGGAAGTAGAGTTAGATCAACATTTTGGGCTGTCCATTTGTGATGTCCAAAATTAATATTCTAAGGAGTTCCATGTACCAAAGTGTCACAGTTTGGTTTTTGTTTTGATTTTGTGTTTCCTTGTTATCTGCTAGATCTAGCCAAGATTCCAGCTCTTTGAGACAGAAAAATGGTTGAAATTGTTTCCAATAATTTAAAAAATATGGACATGTTTTAGTTCTGCAGTTCGACTGCTCCAAAACAAGATCCTCCTGCTAAAATCATGGTTATAATGCCAAATGGGAAAACTGTGCTAGGGAGAGATGCTTTGAGAGCTCATCAGCCCTGATTACTAACATGATTTGGAGGTCTGTAGAAGGTAATAACATATTAATCTGTCCTGTATGTTTTTCAAAACACTGACTCATGCATTTGTATTTGTTGCTGGAATGTCAGTGACAACACAGCACTGTATTTGACAGAAAAAGCTACTTCTTCCAATTAAACCCTCTCTGTATACACAGTTGTAGCCAAGAACAGATTTTGCTGGTTTTCCCCTGCTGTCTCAAATTTTTATTCCTTGCTTTCTCTCTAATAACCTGTTTCTGTCTTGTGGTATTTACATGCTGTTCCCAATAACATCTATAATTTATAAGCCTTACTTCCACTGTGCTGAAAGATCAAAACGATGTCCAAAGAGCATGACACAGTAGTCTCAGCTTTGCTATTACTTTATTTTTAGTTGTCCTCCCTACACAGAGCAACATGACATTTTCTGTCAGCTCCTGCTACAAATTTTCTAGCCTGCATTGCCTGAGGCCCAAGTGATAATAAATTTGTATTTTTGAGGTGGGCTATTCACTGAGGCTGATATATTTAGATTTCACTGAGATGTTAACAACAATCACTCATAAAGGAGATGAGATTTTTTTTTTTCCCCCCACTAACTATCCCCTTCCTCCTTCCCCCTTTTTCCTTCCCTGCATTCTAGCTCTCATTGCATACTCTTATCAGCAATTGAAGGCTTTTAAGAAAGAAATGTCACCAGTGGGGAAGTAAAATTCCTAATTTTAGACAACAAATCAGTGGCAGAACTGGAAACAGGGACAAGTTTTCTAATCCTAATGTCTAAAATGCTGCTTGATGCCTTAAAATTGACTTGTCAGGCTGAACCCTAACATACATCCTATGGTTTTGGTATGTTCAGCTCCTTGTTATGCTACCAGGAGCTGCTCTCCAGTGAGCTACAGGGAGGGAAAGGTCCATCCACTGGAGAATGTGCTTTCCTGCCACCAGGCAGCAGGGAAATCTGGGGTGCAAAACTCTATCTGTTCCAACCTAACCTTCCCAAAATTTGCTTTGTGTTATATTTCCACAATTCCCATTCCCAGTTTTTGTTGTATGTGCAGTAACTGAATGAGGAGCTCAGGCTGCTGAAGGACAAAACTTATCACAGGGCACTGCAGGTACTATTTCCATGGGAGGGGGTTGTGCTTGTTTATATATTTCTATTCTTACATTCTGTATGAAACATAATCTGAAGGACTTCAATAACAGCTGGAATTGCCAGAAGATTTCTTCCAAAACTTTCCTGAGATCAGTTGTTTTTTATAGATAAAACACCTTATGACTCTATTGGAAATTAGGAGTCCTAATGACTACACCACGCACTTTGGATTGCCAGGGGTGAGTATTTTTAGACCTGCCATTAACACTACAAACTCTGGCCTGTCAGCTCTCCAGCAGGCATTTAAGCTTTTCTGAAAGCTGGTTGTGTGTTGGCTTCACGAGACCGGTGATATACTTGGCTGGGTGCGCCCAGCTCCCAGGCTGATCGGCCAAGCATGCCCACTGCGTGGCTCCTCCAGGCACCCTCAGTGCTGCAATGCCAAGCTCTGCTCCATCTCCTCTGACACAGCCTGCTAGATGCTGCCAGACTTGGTAGGCAGCTCAAAACACTCCATAAAAATGTCATGGCCTTCAGTAAGCAAGCATAGGTGGGTTGAAGTGGACAGGAGAAGAGAAAGCTCTGGGGAGACCTTTGAGAACATTCCAATACCTAAAGGAGCCTACAAGAAAGCTGGAGAGGGACTTTTTCCAAGGGCAGGTAGTGATAGGATGAGGGTTAATGGGTTTAAACTGAAAGAGGGTAGGTTCAGAATAGATATTAGGAATAAATTCTTTACTGTGAGAGTATTGAGGTAGTGGCACAGGTTGCCCAGAGAAGCTGTAGCTGCTGCATCCATGGCAGTGTTCAAGGCCAGATTGGGTGGGGCTTGGAGCTGCCTGGTCTAGTGGAAGGTGTTCCTGACATGGGACAGGGATGTTGGAACTAGGTGATCTTTAAAGATTCCTTCCAACCCAGGCCATCTTGTGATTCTGTGGGTGACAGAGGCTTTGGGAGGTGACTGGGAAGCTGAAAGCAGTGGATTCATTGGGAGGAAAAACATTTCAGGAGGTGCCAGAGGGGAAAGGGGAAGGAAACAGAAACAGAGGATCACATATTTGTTCCTGAGTTTGGATTGGGAAGAAATAGGACAGAAGAGGACAGGATAGCATCCAGAGATGGCAAAAGGATTAACTATGAGCAAGGAGGGCTACAGAGAAGATGGGATTTTACACTGAAAGGAGGGATAAAAGGCAAAAAACAACACTTTACAAACCAAAACAAATGCCTTCCCCCGCAAGAACCACCCCCAAAAAGCCAGAAAACAAGGGAGAAGCTATAAAAAGGACAAAAGCACAATGTCTCTCCTAGACTGGGGATATAAGACTAGTTTTAGTTTTAGGCTCTTTAGTATTTGACTATGGGCAAACAAAGAATTTGTTTTATTTGATTTTTAATACACTGTCCATTGTCGGGTGCTTCTTACCAAAGGAGTGACTTGCAGTCAAGAATTTGGAGTCCAGAGAAAAAGAAAAAAGGAATGAGGCTGCATATGTAAGATGTAATACCTATGATTACATAAAATACAATACAAATACTCAGAGTATAAAGGTCCTGCAATGCATTGTTGCTGGATCAGTTAGGCCCGTTATTTTCAAGAGACTCAAGTACTGTTACTTGCCTTTTCCAGTGCTGGTATCCATGGCACATGGGAAATCTCCGAGCAATCCAGCTATCTATAGTTCCTACGTAACATGTAAAATTTAAATGCCGCCGAAAGACTTTCTTAGAAACCAGAGTATACTTGACATGCTATTTAGACAACCAGTATTTCGGGATAAGAATATAAAGATATGGACTACAGCCAGGAAGATAAATATATATATATGGCCGCTGCATAATGTGACTGAATCCCATCTGAGTCTTCCCAGTACAATGTCAGTATAAATGTCTGCTTCCCTCAGTCAGAGAGTTGGCTCTAAGGGATGTATCTCATGAAGGCAAAATGCTACTGCAAACTCTTGGAGCTAAGCAAGTGTTAAAAACTCTGCCAAAATATGAAGTTGTATTACATAAGGTTTGGAGAAGTGCAGATTGTTTCTCCTCGGCTAATCTGTCATAGCCATCTGCTGGCTTGCTGTTGTCTCACAGCAAATACAAGCTGGTTTAAGTTAGTTTAGGGGGTTTTAGGTTGTGGTTTTGTTTTATTTATTTATTTTAACTAGTTCAGTTACTATGTACTGTTTGAAGTGAGAGTGTGCGCAAGGAAATTTACTATCAATTAGTTAGCATGCCATACTGTGCTGTGTTGGAGCTGACAGGCTGCTGGGAGCAGCTCATCAGTCATAGAATAATCCATATTTTAGCAGATTTTAAATTCTGAATTGTGACAATACTGATATGTAAAGCAACTTTTTGGGTTTTCTCCCTCTGGGAAGAAAAAAAAAAAAAAAACACAGAATAATCCAGTGGGTGCAATTGTTGTCCACCCTCCAATAACTGTGTGTGAAAACAAAACAATGGATTAGAGTAGGTGGCTTCCTGCCCAAGGTACCCCACCAGGTGCAGAGGGTGGGTCTGCTCTCCCAGCCCAGCCATCACACAGTGGGTGACAGCTTCTCCCAGGAGTGTTTAAAGGAGGGGTATTGAGCTGTGAGTCTGAACAGTGATTCAGGGAATATGTACCCTGAGCATGGGTTGTGGGCATTTATCACAGAATGACAGAGTATTCTGTGTTAGTAGAGACCCGCAAGAATCATCAAGACCAATTCTGAAGTGAATGGTCCATAGAGGGATTGAACTCTCAACTTTGGTGTTATTGGCACCATGATCTAACCAACTGAGCCAATCTCGGGTGTAAGAATAGTTAAAACTCTATGGAGAAATCACTTTTATTTTTTTTCTCTGTTTTAATTAAATTACTTATGATGAGACTTCAGAACCATTTGAGCAGGCAGAAGAGATGAGGAATGGATTAAGCAAATAGATCAAACTCCTTCATTTTCTATTCACATTGCTCTTGGGGTTATCTCACTGTATAGCTTTTTGTGTATAAACTGTACAAGCTTTGGCACTGCTTGCAGACTGTGCTGCGACTGTAACATTCCCTGAAAGTGGAGAGTTTTGCATAAAATAATTTCCCCCTACTTGTAGGCCTTCAATTTGGTTTGTCCATGTTCCATCAAGTTTCCTTGACTCGACGTGCCCATTACTGTCTCACTTTCTATGCCATTGCTTAGAGGAAAGTTGCTGCTGCCCACTCTGCACAGCCAGTTATTCACAGCCAGCAAGCCAGCTGCAGCCAGAAACTTCATAAATGTCATTAATTTGGAGACCTGCTCTGCAGCTACAAGTCACTCCAGTTATGTAGGTCCTGTACCTATTTATAACTTAGCAATCTGTCGCTGGGGGCTTTGTGCAATTCTTTGCTACGTGCCACGTGGGTTGTAATGTAATAGCTGGGTATATTATAAGATTTCGTCTACCACATTTTAGAAGCAGCAGGTGCAGTGTCAGCAGACTGCTCTGATAATCAAGTGCAGGTAAGGTGGGAGCTGCTTTGTGTAACTCTCCCTCCTGAGAGTCAGCTCTTTGCTGCATCATCTGACATTTAGACAGTGGTTTATTACCTGCTCCTCTGTGTCAGTAGGCTCTCAGCTGGAACAACTACAAAAGATGAAATATATTGATGGAGAAGTGTCAGTTTTGCAGTAGCAAACAGTTTCAATGTTCCTTTACAGTTTTTCCATGCAAAACCCAGGAAGAATATGTAATATCCTCCCACCCAGAGCATGGTAGGTACAGACAAAACCCTGCCACTAAGAAACTCCACAGTCTGAGACAAAATAGTTCAAGACGTGCAGAAGGCCACAAGGGAGTAAGAAAATGGCAATCAGCATCACAAACAGAGGAGCTAGGGCAATCAGCCTAGGCGCTGTCAGGTTGTCTGTGGGCAACTTGACAAGAGAGTGCTGCAATGGGGGCACTTTGTAGATGCTTAGAGGAGTTCCTCAAAAAAAGAAAAAAAAATAGCTTTTTGTTTTTCTCAAAGCACTCTAGCTTGCAGGGAGTACCCTAGGGGTTTTGGGAGCCAAACCTCCAAATAAAATCAATCTCGGGAAAAGAACTGCTTGCTTATGGAGTTTGTTGCTTGTGCATTCTGCCATATCCAGCAGCAGGTGAGACTGCAGCTTGGAGAAGTGAAGCCTTTTGTTTCTGCCTGTGCAAGGAAACCGAGTGGAGCGACAGAGAAAAAAGGTGTGATTTCAACACCTAAGGGAAATTCTGTTGTGTGCAGTGACACGCTCCTTCAAGTGCTTCTTTCATACTGTGCTTTTGAAGGTGAACAGATGCCACATGTATGGGCTTGCTCAGTCCAGCCAGATACCTTCACAGCTGCTCCATGGCACCTGAGATGGTTTAAAGTGGTTAGTTGGAAGGCTAGTATTTCCTATGTTTCTTGGGTGAAATATGCCATACAGACAGGTTAGAAA
This sequence comes from Formicarius rufipectus, assembly GCA_013399695.1. Taxonomy (NCBI): domain Eukaryota; kingdom Metazoa; phylum Chordata; class Aves; order Passeriformes; family Formicariidae; genus Formicarius; species Formicarius rufipectus. The sequence continues at coordinate 432,947 of VXAU01002357.1, read as the reverse complement.
ACGCTCAGGTGTGAGGGTAGACTCCCCAGATGCTCAGCATCCAGCCAGAACGTACCTGGCAATGGTTGGGGTACACGTGCAGAGCGCCTTGCTGTGGGTGGTGGGTATTGTGCCTGTCAGAGCTCAGCGTGGCTCCCTCAGCTCATTCTGCAGCTGTTGCAGTCGGTGGGAGCTCTGGCTGGTGCTGCTAAAACCAGACCCCCTCTAGTCTGGGGCACGGCCCGACTCAGATCCACCTCTTGTGTTGCGGGTAGAACCCAGCACGACTGGCCATGCGCAGTGCCCTGGGAAAGGGAATGCATCACACCTATTATTGGTAGTGACTTGAAGGGAAGCCAGGATATCCCACATGTGAACCTTTGAGGATAAAGGGAAGGCTATTTCGTGCACTGCTGGCTGAGGGACAGCTGCAGCTGCCTGTGCCCGCTATGTTACCCAAGAAGAGCTTCTCGAAAGAAAGCACCCCGAAACATTTTAGGTTTCTCTCTTCATAAGCCAAAGCTATAGGCTAAGTGCAATTTCAAGGGAAGGCAAAGATTTCCTCTAAGAAGAATGGTGGTTCAGGTAGTCTGGGTCAAGGATCTGGTGGGGCAAGCAGAACAATGGCATGGGAATGGTGAACTTAGAGAAAGTGGAATGGCTTGTGAGGGAGATGAGTGCATTTGAGACTGGAAAAGGAGCCAAGATAAGAAAAGAGTCAGCAAGTGGGAGGCAGAGAGTAAAGAAACCTGCTCTAGAAAGAGTCCAGGAAAGTACATGGCAGAAGGACATGAGCACTAAAGCATGTCCTGCACAGGGTCTGAAATGGGGCTGAGCCTTTGTCCTCCATTGCCATAAAGCAGCCACAGAGCCAGGTGTGAGGAACTGGACCTCAGTATCCTCTGCTTACTGAATGCCACAGGCTGACCCACCAAGCCTCTCTGCAGCTGAAGGGCAGAGAACTCTTTTTGGGTACCTGCATCCTGCTGAATCTCACTGAGGAGACCTGATGCAGGGTAGCACAGCCAGTCACAACTATTTGATAGCTGAGATAAGGGGCATGCAGTGCGTGGGAGAAGGGGAAGGTTTGCCTCAACAGCTCCTTCTTGAATAAAACAGAGGCTTGGGAGAAAAAGTAGCATGGTATCATGCAATCAAAGATTCTTAAAATTGATAAGATTACCTTAATTTCTCCCTCCAACCAACTTTCCAAGTGCTTGACCTTTTAGCCTCAGTGCCTTTTGGTGGATATGTGAGTATGTAATGTAGCTATGGAATTCCATACCATGGAAGAGGACAATAACTTTCCCCACCTTGTAAAGTGTTTATGGGATTCACAAAAGGATCTCCAGCTGGTAACCCTGTGTCTTGGCCTTTGAACCCCCTGGTGTCTATTGTCTAGCATGATGCAATTCCATTTCAAAGAGTTTCCTTCTCCAGAGAAACCCAGGCTTTAAACCAGGCACACAGATTTTGCCCGTCTATCCCATAGCATCTTTTCCAGGTGAATATTTTCATAGTTTGGCCTTTCATATTAGACAAAGGAATCAGTGAAAATGTAGTGCTTCTCAGGGTCACAATGTCATTTTCATTGTGTCATAAAATGTCATAAAAGGGCAATAATTCATAGGGCCCTGCCTGGTGCTACAATGACGTGAATTTCCCCTGCTTGCAAAACATGTCTGGGGATGATGTAGCCATCACAGGACAGATGCAATGGAAAGCAGAAAGGGGCAAAAGTTTTGATGAGTTTTAACACCGTTCTTATGCTCAACTCTGACATTCTCTCTTCTTTTTTTGACTGGTCTAGTTGACACATGAACATTTTGTCTTTTAGAAAATGGTGAAAAGCTGTCTCTGGGGCTGAACACTGAGGAACAAGTGTGGAGGCAGGACATGGTTTGCTGTGTACAGGGTCCTGCCTGTGAATTTTGGGGAAATGGGTTTTGATGAAGACTGGCTAAGAGGAACAAAGGAGTGGTGGTTTGATCAGCACACATGCCTACTATGTTTAATCAGCATTACAGAGAGATTGAACCGAGATCCCCATGGGATGCTGCTTGACCAAGCTTTCATACATGGGGAATGTCCATGGTGAGGTTATGCATCAGGCAGGAGCAGCGGAAACAATGCCCTGTAATCCCACCTCTGCCCACACTTCCACCCACGAGCCTGACACAAGAAACCTACCCAGCCATCCAAACAATTGCCATGGCTAAAATGGGCTGCATTGTTTCCAAAAACCAGATGAAACACCCTTATTTTAACACAGGATGATTTAAGTGAAGATCATGTAATCCTGCAGCTGTTAAATTCCCTACCAGGAGAGCAACCACACACACTGTCTCTCAGGCTACAGGGTTCTGCATCTGATAGTTTCCATAACCTGTCATCTGAAGGGGAGGTAAGGGTTGAACAGCAACAAGAACAGGGCTAAGTGGTTAGAGGCAAATCTTGCTGCCTTCCTTCAGCCAGATACACTGACTGCCAGACACCACCAGCACTGAGCTCACAGTACAGTGATTTATGTTGTGGGCTAGAGTTATGATGTCTAGTTGTTTCTATACACAGGACAGAGCAAAATTAAAGAACTACATAGCAATGAACAGGTATTGTCTGCATATTTTTATGGTACTTATCCTGAAGTCCTGGGCAACAGAACAAAACTAGTCTTTCATAGGCTGTCCCTGTGTACTTTCTGTGCTGATTTCTAAGCCTGATAATTCGAAATGTAATTATCAGTATGGTTAAAAATCCTGTAGGTAAGTTTGTTGCTGCCTTGTAATTCCCCAAACCAGAAATATTGAGGGTACCAAATAAAATTAGACAGACGCTTGGTCTCACCCAGGATGGCTGCCCTTGCCATCATTCTCTGCCTCTTTCTTCTCCCCTGGGAAATGGGGATAATGTTTGTGTCCACTCTTTAGATGCAAATGTGGCTTTATCCACTCTCTGTATTGCAAAAGGCTCCTGGGATTGAGCTGCCCATGCCTGCAGTCCTTGCTCCAGTTCCCTTTTCGTCCCAGGACCTGCTTGTCCTCTGTCCTTCACTGTGGACCAGGTCAGAGTTCTGTTAGGAAATGTGGTGAGATTCATCAAAGATTCACAGAATCACAGAATCCCCTGAATTGCCTCACTGTGGGAGGAATTTGGGGCTGCTTCTTCTTTTCCTGGTTGAGGAGGTGACAGCTGTGACAGATGTGCCAGCAGCTGGGTTCAGGGTAGAGGTCTGCTCTTGGCACCCCTTACTTTCCCTCACAAGGACATAACTCATTCCCAGAACCATTTCTTTGTCTCAAATCAGCACTCAGCTGCTTGCTTGTAGGGATGAAGCAAATGAAAGACTTCTTGGTTTTCTGTATGACCTGTTGGCCTATGTCTAGTCTTATGTACCAATCTCAAGGGAAAATATAAAGGGAGGAGTAGAGATTCTCTCTGAATTATACAAATAACAGTGGATGGCCAGATTGCACCTATGTTAATTGAAGGAAAATCAGATTTATGTCTCGTACTCAGCTGTGATGAGCACTTCCCTTTGCCTCTTGGGAGACTTCTGTGAAGTCTCTTCCCTTCTGTGAAGGGAGACTTCTGTCCTAGAAAGGACAGTGTTTTACTTAAAACTGACAAATTTCCTGTAATCTTCCNTCAGGGTTTTAAAAATACACTTATAACTACAAAGAAAAGACTTTATGTCTGGTCATTCTTCATTAGCTGTTCAAAGGCTATCCAAGGTGAGTTTTAGTTCTTTCAAACCATGCTACTCTAGCCCTTCCCACCACATCACACTGCTTCAAAGAGAGCACTTGGTAATTTCCTTCACCTGTTCTTCTGGTGCTGTGAGGGTGATCCGGTAGCAGTGACTGCTTTCCTTGTCAGTGCACTTGGAGCTGGGTGGGATCAGTGTTCAGAGCCTGCGTTAGAAGACTGCCTGTCCAAATGCTACCAAAGACATGACCTCCAAGTTAGCATCAAACTTCAGCTGAAATGCAGGTCTGACAATGTGTGAAAGTACAGTAACGTAAATAAGATGTTAGCCATGGAACTCCTGATGGCAGATGTAAATGTAAGTATAAAGTGCACTTTCTAAAAATAGAGCACATGTAGAAGGTGCTGGAAGTGCTGGCTATTGGAGAGGCTTAAAAATAGGTCATAGATGATCAAAAGAGTAAAATAGCAACATCAGCAACATTCATTGTGCAAGCCCAACATTCCAGGGCACCTGTACACTTGGGATAAGCTAGGGGTGAAGTGGCACCTGTGTGTGATAGATCTTTCTGCAAAGGCATGATATAGGATGTAAAGTCAAACTGGGGTTACATCTGAAATGCACACCAGTTATCCATTTTATGAAGGTGAGTCATGTTTCTCCCTCCACCTTTAATTCCCTATAAAGGAGGAAGTGTTTTCCCAAGACTTTGTGCTTTCTTTTTTTACTCTCTGCTGTTTTGAGACAGTTCATTTGCTATTGATCTGTTCCTGCTTTGGGTAGTGCTGTAGATGTGTTTGCTTAGTGATTAGTCTGATGGAAGATGTGACAAAACATTTGTCTCAACCGTGTATGCCTCCTATTTGCAGCTCAATCCTGCTGCCTTCAATTAGTTGAAGGCAGTCCTCTTGGGTTTGGTGGTAGTGGTGTCAGAGCACAGGCTGAGCAGAACTGACGAGACTCCTTCAGAGTATCGTGTCTGTGCCATCAGGAAGGTCTGCCCTCACTGCAGAGCTTGCAGCCAGAGGTGTTGATATGACAAATGCACACAAGAAAGATAGTGTGAATGTGCCTGACGTGGCCTGAGAGTTTGAAGGACCTGGCCTTGGCTAACACAAGCCTCTGAAACCAGCTGAAAGCTGCACAGAGTGAAAATAAAAGCTAAAGGAGACTAAGAACTGAACTGAGCCTGCTAGTATTTGATATGTAATCTTACCTTACAGTAGAAGATATTCGAGATATGAGTTCACCCTTCAAAATATTCTCCAATAACCCCTTCATCCTCCCCAGTGACATAATGAATACCTGAAAAATATATTTGACCATGTTCTGTACCTTACACTTTTCTGTTGTACTTACTGAATTGATATGTAACACACAGACCTACCACTGGAATGAGTAAACATATTCCAGTGGGTAATTATTATTGCTATATATTATTTCAACCATAAGAAATTGGATTTTTTACTCCATTTTTCATTGTCCATTTTGCTTTGTACTTGTATTGAGACATTGTCTGTAGGTAGTGCAAAGGTTCTTCCATTCCCTCTAACACCTCCAGTGAGACCTTTAAGCAGTGAGAAGCTCTAACTAAGCAGTTTCCTACCTGTTCTTGTTGCTTGGTTCATAGAGCAGGAGTTACAGTATTTTGCTCAGCAAGAAGGTGCTACAATATTTATTATAATAGGAAATCCTGCATTATTTAAAATCATTAAAGCTAGTGGAAATAAGAGCTACTTTTTTTGGACCTAAATGTGCTATAAGACCATTCTTGTAATACCAGTGTTATATAGAGAGAAAGCATGAATGGAAGTTTGTTCTGTGGTCTCTTAGGAATTTCTAGATAGATTTTAACTAATCAGTTTTGTTTTTTGTAATCACTAGATCTTAAAACACATTGTAATCAACAACCCTACAGTTACTGAGGGCTGAGGAAGAATAGACATTGAGTTGTTTTTTTAAAGACATAGCAGCCCTTATATTAACCCTTTCAGCACCTTTCTGCCATGTGTTTGCTCAAAGTAAAGGATTGTAACATAGCAAAGAGTTTCTGGGCTGGCACGCGATCATGTGCTGGCTGGAGATCATTGTCAGTCAGATGTTTTCTTCCAGTCCCCACATCTCAGTCAAGTAAGAACATTTGTGTCCCTCTAAAGAAGCCCAATGAGTCTGCAGCTGCTGTTCTTGTGCTTAGAAAGGTGATGAGCTTGAGAGTATTCATTCTTCAAGTGATAAATCCTGCCTGGCTCTGAAGATCTTTCTGTATATGGGAGAATCAAGCCCTGTTGAGTATATGTATGGAGATGTCTGCCTATTTGTCTGCATAAATTATCTATGTAAGGTGTGAGTATTTTGTTTTCATTGCATCCCAGAAAAATGTAACAGACCAATACGTGGCTCCGTAACAGTGTCCTTTTAAAGAATAACCAGTTTATTTTCCTCATGGAAGATCTATGAAAAGCAGAATTCTCCCAGAGTGCCATCTTTGTTACAGTGTGAGTAGTCACTCATGAGTAAGAAAAGACAAGGCATCAAGAATTATTATCCTTTTCTTTCATCAGTAGAAATCTGCAGTTTCTGTGAATATCCCAAGTCACAACCAATTCTTCTCCTTCAGGCTGCCAGAATGTTCAAATGACTGCCTGGGTTGTTGCCACTGAAATTATTGTTGAGCCACCTGGATGGCCCAGGTTCCTCCATGGAACAGCCAAGCTAGTGCAAAACGAGTTGTCTTCTCTTTTGCAGTCTAAAGGAGCAGTCACCCCTACATTTCTTTAGTACTCAGCTTTCAGGAGACTGCTTTAACCAGTTTTGAAATATCAAATGGTATAGTAGGGGTGAAGCTGATACTTTGATCTGCAGGGAAGTGATGCCAAGCCATCACTGAAGCATTTTTACTGTATGAAAACTCTAGTTTAGGAAAATGTCATAGCAGGCTATCAGTTCTGGCATGAAACTGCTAGCAGGTGGATATTATGATGGGAAGTGTTAAGTGGGTTTTGCTGGCTCACTGGTGCAGCTGGCTTGTTCTCTTGCTGACATAAAAGAGAAGTGGGACCTGCCCTCAGGCTGGAGTGAGAATCTGGCTTTGGCAAGGGGCAGAGAACATGTAACAGGGACAGCAAAGCCTGAAGTGAAGCCTTAGGCTGAGGTTTTACAAAGCATGTCTAGAGAAGCTAGGGCAATGTTATTTTAGCTTTCTAGGCCTGATCCTTTGCCTGTGTTAACTGATTTCAGTGCAGTTGTTACAAAAATTGTAAGCAGGGAGGAGGAAGGGATTCCAAAATGTCCCATCCTGCCTCAGTCTGGAAAAGGCTTTTTAGGACCATCTTTGAAAAACAATTGTCTTACTTAGTCTTGAATTCTGATGCAGCCTACTGCTGCCATACTTTTAATGCTACATTTGGCTTATCTTTAGAGGTCTTTTTCTCTCTCCCTGTAGTTTTAGATCACCAGTTCTTGGTCTCACCTGGGCAGGGGAAATGGCTTTTCTCTCTCCCTTTGCAGTGATTCTTCACATTCAAGTGGCTTTCATCCTNTTTTTTTTTCTTGCTTTCCCCCACTGAGCCAGTGCTCATATAAGGAATTAAGAGAAAAGGTTTGTGTGCAAATACACTATTGTGACTTTTTACTGAAGTATCTTGCAGAAGTGGCAAGATTTTTGAGTGGGTGAGGAATAAACAGCAGCCTTGGTTTGGGAAGCAAAGCAGTACAGCTCTGGATATATCCTGGAGAAACTCTTGGTTATGCTGCAGTAGAAAGCCTACAGCAGAAAGACGACAGTTTTTCTGTTGAGAGTAAAGGGCATAAAATGATGTTCAGAGCCACAAATCTTATCTGCAGCCATGCCCTTAGAACAAACAAAGAAAAAAAAGATATTAGAATATTGTGTTTAATTGGGTATAAATACTATTTAGCTGCCTCTGTTTCCTCTGTTCGTTTAGGCACCCATGTAAATTAAAAAGCAGGGGTTTCCCCAGAGCTATAATTTAATTTGTCCTTCTTGTGGAGGCATTTTGAAGTGACATTGCATTTCAAATATGAACGTATTACCTTCAGCACTGCCTCTGTTCTGACCGGGGGCTGTGGTGGGAGCACTCTCAGATCCTGGCTGCCCAACATCCACCAGCCACATATGCCTGTCCTGCCTCTGACCTGGCTGCAGAGCCAGTTCCTCGGGAGAGACCACTGCTCTGTCTTCTTCCTTGCTGTTACCATCCTCACTATTTCCCATTCTGGCTTTACTGAAGTACTGGCAGTGCTTTCATTGTGGATGTGGAGTCACATAGGAGAGTGCAAAAGCTTAGCTAGTCAATGGCAGAGGAGGTGCTCCTGACTACCCTGCCCTGTTTCTTCCACAGACTAGGGCCTCCTTTAGGCTGTTCTATAAACAATTGATCAATTCAGATGTAAGAACCCAGTGCTTTTGGTGATATATTAAAATGATCATGTTTAATCTTGTACTGACATGTGCGTAGTTCTTCACACATTTGAAAGCAAGGCTATTAATTAGTTCTCACAGCTCTAGCTGTGAGAGATGATAATTTTGCTGTTGAAAAGGGCATACTCATTCAAATAAACCATCAGACCAAGCAAGGGCACTTTTCCTACAGCCTTTTGAAAACATAAATAGGTTCTGACATTTCTATTTTGTGAAGGAACTTGAGGACCAGAGAGGTCAAAAAGCCTGTAGGTACTGAAGTCCCATTCACTTCCTATTGTAGGTGCCAAGCCCACAGTGAAAGTCTCTGCACAGCTGTGCTCTTCCAGAGCCTAATTTTGCTTTCACACTCATTTATTTTTGAAAATATTTCTAGCAGAATAATCTAGTGTGTAAGTAGATGACCAACCCAGTTTATTATAAAAGCTTCTCTTTATTCTTTGCTTCAGCCCCATGTACTGTGCACAAAATCCCATCTTTGGGATTGCTTTTTTAATTTGCTTTCCTTTATGTTTTTTATCACAATCAATTAAGGGGAAAGTAACAGTGAAAGTGCTAGTTCTAAAACACTGGTAGGGCTGAAAACACAAAGCAAATTTCAGGGACAGACTGTAGTTCAGCCTTTCTGGATGGAGGAAAGGATGGCTGACGGGAAGATATAATAGCCATCCACTGCCTTTTTTCTCTGTGCAAAGCATTAGTCATTATTCTACTCTCTGGTGCTCCCTGTCTGTGCAGTCTGCTCCAGGGTGTACAGCAAGAGCTTTGAATTCACAGGTGGTTGCAAGGAAAATGGTGTCTTATGGCCCTGGCGAGTAAAATGATGTGAGGAAAGGAAGACCTCCTACCGTGATTTTAATGTTCTGTCCTGTATTTCCATAGCAGATATGAATGCATGGGATGAAGTTCAGACTACATTCAAGCTGGTAGTTCCAGCCTGCTGGATGAAATTCTGTACTCAAGCATAGTAGCTGATGCCCCTTTGCTTTCTCACTTTAGCTAGAGCTCTGTGGATTCATTGCGTCCACTTGAATTGATCTTGATTTATGCCAATACTCCAGGAGAGAGCTTGCAAGGCACACATAGGGTGAATTCTGATCTGCTCAAGTGTTAAGGTGTTGCTATATACACCACTTAGATGCAGACCAAGAATGGAGATACTGATAGAGATGCAAACCAAGAACAGAGATACTGATAGGTTTTCTTCTGGCATTAGTGGTGGTCACTGAGCTGCTGCCTGTCCCTGCAGTGGAGCAACTGCACTGTAAAGGGGAGTTCAAATGGGATGACTCATAGAAGTGTTCAGCAAGTGGAACGTATGTCAGACCCATATCTTCCAAAAACTCCCAGAACTGCCAAGACCCTGAGGTTACTCAGTGTCATGTCACCAGTGTCATGCTGGGAGGGTTCTTGACACCTGGGTCCACCCATGGCAGGGCTTGAGGATGCGGTTGCCACTTTTGCCACTTAAACAGGGAAAAAGTGAATCACATTTTCATTCAGATGAGTACAACATGATTGGTGTTTTTAGCTTAACAGTCATATCTCATAGGGTTGATTTCGAAAGAAGATTGTATTTTCTTTCCATTAAGGCAGTATACAGTGCTTATCCTGCTTGACTAAGTGGCAGAAAGAGAACATAAGTTTGTTCCATTCACTCACCTTTAAAAATGTGTGAATGATACATGGTTGAAGAGCTGAATGATATATTTTGCCCAGTCTTTGCTGCATTAACTTACTCATTTATGTTTTTTGGCTGGAGCTGAGCTGAACAAACTAGGTGAACCAGGAGAGCTGACAGGTAGAGCTCTGTCAACATGTGGGGTGTTTTGCCTTTCCTGCAAAACTGTGACCTCACAGTTAAGCAGACTTGGGTGTGAATATAGCTCTCTTCCTGCAGCACGTTCATGGGTGTGGGTTGACAGGTTGATCCTTTTGTGTCCACATGCAGATTATGCAGCTAAGGAGTGCGAATAAGCAGAGGATTACCTCTAAGTTAGAGAAGAAGTCTTTTCTGCTTATCTGTAGGCATGATTCTACTAAAAAAAGCCTTGTTCAGAAAACGGACCCTAATATTTTGAAAATGGTAGTTTCTATCTCCTATAGAAAAAATATTTGCATTGGAGGGTTATGTGCTCAATTTTAAGTTATTATTTCTGATTGAAAACAAATATTTTCTAACAGCGTCTATTCTAAACAAGTCAGTAGTAAAGAGCAGTAAAATTCCTTCAAAACTTAATTATTTGTGCTTAATTACAATTTTCTCCTTGAGAAGTACATGGTTGGAATAACACATTGCCTAACCAAGTAATTCAAATTACTGCTTGAAAAAGTCACAATGCCAAAATGTCAAGGCATTCACTGTTTGGATCAAAATAGTAAAAGGCTCTGTTGGGTTTTTTTGTTTGTTTTTGTTTTTTTTTTGTTTTGGTTGGTGGTTGTTGTTCCATATATGAAGGTGACCCTCTGCAACCCTTTTCCCAAGTATTAGAACTCAGCAAGAAGAGACAGCAGTGGTTTGTGCCAAGGAGGTGGATTTTGAGCAAGCTTCAGCCCTTGGTGAGGTACCTGTTCCCAGAACTGTTGGCACTGCACATCCCACCTGGGAGCCTGGCGGCTGCTGCTCAGTCATCATCTGCTGTCAGTGAATTTCCAACATGCCTTTGACCCAGAAAGATAAAAATATTTTGAGCTTTTGTGAGATGACAGACTCTGCAACGAGCAAGAGCCAGTCTTGGTGGGGACCTGAATGAGGACCCTTGTAGGGTTTGTGACACCACTGTAATGAGAAGCATGAGGACTGGGATGGCTCTATAGCCAGAACTGCCCTCTGAACCCTCTCAAATCTCTTCTTCCTGCCTGTGCATCTCTCCATATCCCTCTCCCAAGAGTGATGGAAGTATGAAGATAAAAGTAGTGCTTGGACAAGATCTGGCCAAGACAAGTTGCCTCTGTGAAGGTCCTTGTTTGCAACCAAGGAATGTCCTGTGGAACTTCATAGTAACCCAAGCGACTTGTTTGGTAGATCTTATCTGGCTGTAGCTGGTAGTTATCTAGAAAAAGCTGGAAAGAGATAATGCTGAGCCCTGAAAAGCAAATCAGGTTTCCCATCAATTTGTTAGTACCTGTCAGGAGGAGGATGTGCAATACATACAGGTCAAGGTATTTTCTTCTGAGGAGCTTAAGTGGCTAATATGTCACCCAAGCCTTACTTTAAAAGTTAAAATGTCATCTTTGCTGCTGTCAGTAGAGAAGAAAATTGTACTACCTTTTTCAGATACCTTCAGAAAGCTGGTAGGAAAAGAGATTTCTACTTAGCTACAGTATTGGTGCTACTAAAACATTTCCTTGGGCTCTACATGAAGTTACAATTAAACCAGAGGATCAATTATCTGTCAACAGACTCCTGATAATGTACAAGTACAGATGGAGAGGAACTCTCTCCTCTGAAGACATGATCTTTGATCTTCAGAGTGAGTTTTCATAATTGTGTATAAAAAGCTAAGTTAAAAAAAAAAAAAAAAAAAAGGAAAAATCCCCACAAAACAAAAAACCAAACCCCCGCCCCCCCCCCCAAAAAAAAAAATAAAAAAAAATCCCCAAATCAACAACCAAAAAAACCCCCACCACTATTAATATCAGGAGCATCTTAACCCTGAGTGTTTTTAAAGACCTTGCAGGTTGTTGCACATACTCAGGCAGCAAGATGTATCTGCACTTTCCTAGTGATACAATGTTTTCCTTCCTGACTATCGATCCCTTTTCTTGTACCTCCTCTGTAGTGCAGCTGAGCCAACAAGAAGCATATCTTTTAGGTATTGTCTGAAAGATGTGCCAAAGTTAAGGGTTGTGAACTTATCTTAGCCTGGTGAAGGTATTTATGGGCTCAGGCCTTGGTGTGGCTGGTGAGGGCAGTCCCAGCTAAAGGCAAGGTCGTTTTGTGCATGCACTGCATTTGGTTCCTGGGAAAGGCTGGCTGAGGTGTTTAAGGCAGAGTCATCCTACATAAAATGTCTTAGAATAATGTGCAAAAGAAGCAGGAAACATCACATTTTCAAAAAATAAATAGGTCCTCCGCCTGAAAGGTGTGTTTCAGGAGAGGGAGAACTGTGAGCCAGGGAATAAGCCAAGTAAGTTTTCCTTCTCCCAAGGCTGTGGTCAGCTTGGAATTGGATCAGGTGGAGAAACTGCAAGTGTACTTCATCTGTCATACACATCAGCTTCTGGAAAGTCGTCTTCTAGCCATTTTCCCTTGAAAAACCCAGGAAAATTATCTCACTTTGCATAAAGCTATTACCAATAAACTAACATTTTCCAGAGAAACTCTTCTACTAGAGGAGAGGGAAAGTCACAGTTTTCAATCCTTGTTTCCTACAAACCTATTTTTTTTCTTTTTGTTTTCCCTTTTGTTCCTTTCATCCTCAAATTTACTTGTCCTTACTCTTTCATGAACTTTTAAAGTACTATGTTGGTATAGGAAATGAATCTTAAGGGAGAATGCTGCCTACCAGTTCTCCTCCTTGGTTTTTCACCTTCACTTCTGAATCAAGCTAATTATCAAACACATTTAGTAAAAAAGATAGCTGTCACAACTGTTTTTCACCTAAATAAACTGAGTTGCATGAGAAATGGAATCCAAGGAAGAACTAATGAAGAAAAAGCAGCTCTTAGACACTTTACCATATTTTGTTTGCAGAAGACAGTTGGCCAGTCAATACCTAAAATGCATGTTCTTTGAAACCATGGCCTGTGTTGTGTCTCTATCTAGAGTGTGGCTGAGCACTGGAACAGGCTCCCCAGAGAAGTGGTCACAGCACCAAGCCTGACAGAATTCCAGAAGCATTTGGACAAACTCTTAGGCACATGGTCTGACTCTTGGGGATGGTCCTGCCCAGATTCTGTGGTTCTGCTTACTAAGGATTGTGGAACTTACACCTTTTCTTTTATTCCTTCTACCAGAGAGAGTTCTATGACAAAGGACAAACTGTAAGGAATGAAGCTTCTGCACTACCCCTAATACTTTTTCTTTTGTTGTTCTCTTTGACTTCTCACAATATAATTTTCATATGCTTTGAGCTCTCTAGCAAGAAAGATTGATGGAAGTTGCTAGTGATAGCATTGATGGCTCTAGAAGGAGCAATTGAACTGGGCTGAGCTGTCCACTCTTTTCTCCTGCAACTTTTGGATCTAAAGGGTTTCTTGGTAGTATTAGGAGACTAAAGATTGGAGAATCCTTATACAATGCATTTTGAAAACATATCTTTTATATGTTCTTCTAAAAATATTTTCTTGTTTTAACTAAAAAGAAAGGGAACATTAGAATAGAATTTATTTCAGATTGAAAATTTTGGATGTTTGACTAAGGAAATATAAAAGACATATATTTCAAGGGAAACATGTAAAGGTATTTTCCAGTAAATAATTCAGTAAAACAAAATCAGATTCATGCATAATTGCCTAAACTTGCTCCTGAATTCATAGAATTGAAAAATTTCCTCCAAGTTCTTGCCACAAAAAAATGTATCTGGGCTCATATAAACCTGTTGTTTATTTCCCTAGTAGTGCCATGTTTTCTTGATAATGAATTAAATCTAAGACTAGTAACCAAGGGTTCAGCCATGCTAATCTGTTTCCGACATTAATCCTGGTGTAGAACTAGATTTGCCACTTGAATGAAGTCACTCACAAACCCCCAGAGAATTTGCCTAGATTTATTCAGCAGGATGCAGATGCCCGTTGGTGGGTGTGAGATTTAGGTTTATGCTCTTAGATGGTCATTTTAAGTTATTTTAAATAACAGTAAACTTTTGGAAATATTGCTCTTGCAATCAAGATATTTTGGCCTTGGTACTGATTGGGGATACAGTCAATTTCCCACTCTGACCATGCATCCTCTGTAGTTTTAATAGGATACTCAAGCTTTGAGTACTTCAGGCACATCAGATACACTTCTTTGCATTGGCTTTTGAGGACTAAAGCTTTTATTGTACAGTGGTGGTAGCACACCACCAACCTTTCCATTCCGTTGTCTGAGTCCCAAACACACATTTGAGCTGTGCCAAGAAGCTGGTAGTGCAGGAGCAAACAGAAAACTACAAATCTATTAGTCTCCTAATTCCTTAGGCAGATACTGAGTAGTAGGGGTTGCTCTTTCTGCTCTTTCAGTCTGAGCTCTTGCCCTGATCCGACAGAAGAGGAGGCCACACCTGAAGCAGAGCTCTGCAAGTGGGAGGTAGAGGCACATATTTCCAAAGATGTGCTGGAAGGCGCGCAGTACAAGGTCAGAACAAACAGTGTGTTTGCAGCTGGTGAGGCTTGCTGAAATACAGCATGAGATCACTGATTTCATCCTTTTTTAGGATAAACCTTCTGCAGTCACTCCTAAGCCAATCAGTCTGGGGAGTCCCAAATGTACAGTTTCATCATAGCTTTGAAACGACACCATGTGACCTGGATGACTGATGTACATCAGATGTTGTTAGTAGGGCTAGATCATACACAACTCATAGTCTGAGTATTTTTCATCAGGATTTGTTGATGAAATGTTGTGACTAATGAAAGAAGAATTCTTGTGTCAAGTAGAGACAGGGAAAAGACAATTTTCCAGGTGTAGTTGGTTGGAAATGGGGCTATTGAAAGGATCAACAGAGCTCTTCAGATCAATAAATGAAAAAAGATCTATTCACAAGCATCTGGGGAAGGCCAGGTGCCTTGTTACCGTGTAGGTGGACAATATTGGAAATCTTCCCATACGGGTCAAGCACTTAGAAAGAGATGTGTATAAAAAGAGGTGAGATCAAGTCACAGTTGGAAGTGCTCTGTAGTCAAAGTGCCTGCACTTAATTGGAGGGATTTCAGAAAACCCTGTAAAATAGTGTAAAACTCTAGGGATGCACCTTACAGTGAGGAAGCAGTGCTTTCACTCTGGTAGACTTCTCTAAGAAAAGAGTGAAAGGCAAGTTGTTAATGGTCCTTTTTATTTTTTTTTCCTAGACAACACATTTTGTAATTTAACAGGAAAAAAAGTAGGTCATCCACTGAGGGATTATTGAAATGTAAAGGCCAACAGGAAGAGAAACTCAACCTTCAGAGCCAGAAAAGTCTGGAACAGTTTCTGAAGAGAAATCAGCTGGATGGACCCTCTTGACGGGGAAACTCCAGTCCTGAAAGAAAAATGGCTCTTAATGGGCTTAATGCTGTTAATTCATGTCGTTAAGAAGGAAGATAGTTGTATGGTGAAGTCATATGGCCTGAGCTGTTAAAAGAGTCAGAGCAGATAGCAGTTGCTAATCTACCAATATTTCTCAATATTCTTCACCAGTATTTTAAATTCCCTGTTGACTAAACTCTTCCCAGCTCTATGGGCACACTGCTGTTGTTTGTATTGATCTGTGATGCTCAGCAGGAGTTTATTTCAGGAGTTATTTCTCTTGCTCAGCTGAGGAATGTTGATTCATCTTTTTGCTGAAAAAGTGACGACTAATAAATGCTTTCCAGGAACCCGGTCCAGTAAATCAACCATAGACGTGTAGCTCAGATTCAATTAAATTGGTAGGGCACATGGTTCAGCTGCAATTTAATTATTTCTCATTTTATGTAAATGAGATTTCTCATTGCAGTGAAACAAAGTATTATTTTCTCATGACAGCATCTCATTTACATGTTTTGCTACTTATTCTGCCCTTAGTTTAACCTAAAAACAAAACAAAAGATTCCTCAAAATTCAGTCTGAATTGAAGAGCTAATCTTTCATTAGCATTCCCAAGACAGTACATTCCTTTGTGATCTGGTTGTGCTTAGCCCTCATATAACACTCTCTGATTTTGCTGTGTGTTTGACAAAATAGATTACATGTGACGTCTGCCAGATATATAACCCTAGAGGCAAACAACCCAACGTTTGGGAATTTTCATCCCAAAATCTGCATTTGGCCAAATTTTTAGCTGATTTAGGATGTGGCTTCTTAAGCAATTTGTGATGTGTACATCAGAGATGAAAAGATTTTTTTTTTCATCTACTGCCTACCTAGCTCTTACTATAAGATATGCTCACTGCATTTGGGTGTAAACTAGTATGCACAAAAACAAGTGGAAGCTGCAGAAGTTGTTCACACCTCTATTTTTCTCTGGCATTCAAACACAATGAATTTGTCCCTGCAGAACCCCTGTGACTTGGAAGTGTCAGTCCACCTTCCTACAGACAGAGAGCTGGAGCACACCAAGAGCAAAGAAATTGCTGCAAGGCACATGTAAGGTCAGTGGTCAGTAATTAAATTCAATCCTCTTGCATCTTAAACCCATACCTATGCCACAAATGGGTTCTTTTCTTCAGGTAGATCTTCATTCTTTAAGGGTGCAAAGCTGATTGACCTGCTGTCCCCTGAGTTGACTGTGAGAACAGGGATGATATTTCTTTACCAGCCATGTATGTGAAGTCCTGTGACTTTGGCATGGCCTATTTCACTTCAAGAAAAGATAATGGAAGAAATTTTGTGCTGTCAGTGAAAAAAAAGTACTGCCACTCCCACATACCTGAGTAAGACTTCCACTGGGAAAGACAAAATCATTCTGGGGCTACCTGCCTCTCTGTCCCTTTCAAAAATGGGAAGTTTTTACTGATGTTAAATTCAGCAAAGTAAGCAAGATGATGTATTTTTCATCAATAACACACTTGTGCTTCTCCTGTTGGAAAGCAGAGACATAAAAATAGTCATTTATGTCTTCAGGCCACATTGATAGGCATACCTGTGAAAATTAGAATGCCTCTAATACCCAGTTGGAGTGTGTGCTTTCACACAGATAGAATAAATCAGCCTCTCCCTTTATGGGCTTTCATTCTGCAGTTGTTTTTCACACTTGCTCACACTGAGCCATGACTGCTACAGTTCATCCCAGAGTAGTTTTACAACCAATGGGAGTGGCTTAATGAAGCACTGTCAGTCTGAGTGTGAGTCTCCATTGCTTGTGTTTGGATTCCTTTCTGGTTTAGCAACACAGACAGAAATGTTCTTAGGAGCTGATCCTGTCAGTGCTTCCCATGTCCTGAAGGCTGCTTGGAGGAAAGCACTTATTTTTGTCAGGGCAGTCTCAACATTTCAGGCACTCTTATGTAATTATGGCAGCACAGACACACACTTGGAGATGCAACAGGTCACTTGTGAGGTGAGGTCTGTGCTGGTCCCATGCCTGGCCCTGTTGCAGCCAGAGAGCTCTAGCCAGGCATGGACAGTGTCTGCCTGAGCCAACAGCGATGGGACAGGGATGCCAGCTCAGAGAGAGCAGGGAGGATGGCCCTGACTTGATTTTGACCTTTTACTTGGGAGCCATTCACTTGAGTATCTGTCTACTTCTCACACAAAGGTAACAACAGTGTCTCTTACAGGTTTCATGCAGTTTGTTCCATTTCCTCATTTTTCCCCTTGGTCAGGGTCTGCTAGAATTCGTTGGTTTTCTTCTGTAGCTGGAAAGAAGAACAGGTTGAATTAGTTTCTCTCCCTTGCAAACAATGGCATGAGGGCTTTCAGCTGGATTGGGGAAACCTTGTGGGAAGATGAAGGTGTTGCAAAGGCTCTTCAAGTTGGGCTGTGACTCCACCCATTAGTGCCTCTCTAAAAGGTTGCACGTTGTGTGAAACATCTTTCCCCTTTCCCAGCTATGGCCATTGTAGCCAGCTCTGACTCATGGGCACACTGACCCCAAAGACAACAGTTGTTCTGATGGTTTATTAAACCAAATCATAGCTCTTTGTCTTAGAATTGATGTCACTAACTGGGCAGGGAAGGTCTTTGGGAGCTAGTAGCTCCTGAATCACCAGAAATAAGCTGTCATGACATAGAGGAAGGGGCTGAATAAAGCCATAAATAATCTGATGGCACATGGTCCTTGAGAACCAAAGCAGCTGTGTGATCCCAGGCAGATCATGGGGCAGCTGCTTATCTTTTGCCTTAAAAACCTCAGCCTGCCTGCTGAAGACTTGCAAGGTAAAAAGGAATAGCCTCAGTGAATGAGAACTGATAAAGGGTCTTTTGAGCTAGAATGCATTTTCCCCTTTTACATACTCAGCTTTGTACTACTGTATTCTGCCTGTGTAATTCCTTAGCCCTGTTCAGCTGATATGGCTGGTTGGGACTGCACTGCTGAAGCCTCGTTTCCCTCATTGGATGAGTGATGCAGACCATTTTTCCACTGCTCACCTTGATAAAGCTTTTCCTTAGGACACCACATTACTTCCTTTCACCAGCCCATGTGCACGCTGCAGCCATGGACCACAATCCCATGGTGAATGCTTGGTCCCAGTGCCAAGTCCGTGTGCCAGGAAGGATGCAGAAAAACCTCTGTGAGATAAGTGTGTGTGAAGGGACAAGGTGTGGGTGCCCCATGTACCTTGCCAGAGGGGTACCTGCTCATGCCATGGCAGCAGTGAGTGTAAATGTAGGGGTTGCAGATGAGGAGTGGGAGATGTGAGTGCTGGTGTCTCCTCACATCTTCAGGAAGAGAGGGAGGCGCATGAGATAGTGGGGTGCTGTTCCTGGGCTTTGGGGTGGGGAGCCCCTGCAGACTTATGAGAGCAAGGACAGAGTTTGGCCTGACAACAGGGAAATGTAGAGCTGCACCAGCTGCTAATCTTGCTGCTAATCTTGTTTTTTATTTTATTTTTTTATTTAAGATGCTTGATGAAAATGCTTCTGCATAATTTGCATTTGTATCCTTTCTGTTCTATAATAAGTAACTCATTTGCATGTAGAGAAGAGACAATTCTTACAGACAATTTTCTGCTTGGCATATGATCTACAAAGCGAATATAATGGTTTTCTGCTTCTGTGAGCTTTTATTAACAAATACAGAAAGAAAAGTAGAAAAAAAGTCTGGGAAAAATTGCATTGCTACTATAAATATTACGTTTCTGGTTGTTGTTGGGCTTTGAATATAACTTAGGCCAAAGCTTACTGTTTCAAAAGCTGCAACAAGAGTGGCTACTCTTGTTTCCAGCAGTTTGAGTTTATTATCTTTCATTCTTTCTTTGGAAGTAAAATTAAACAGTTTATTTTTGCTCCCATGGGACTGCAAGTTTGCCAAAGTGTAGACAACTTGCTATCTAAACTTTGTTATAATAAACCCAGTGCATTTTTTTTTAATGCCTCAAAACTTAGTTGCTGATGTGCTCCAGAAAAGTTTTGTAAGCCCCAAATTACAAAATGAGGAAAATTATGTCCATATTTCTTCAATTGTATCCTAGTGCTGTCTTTATCTGTAGGATTTGCAGGCAAATTGTCTTTCAGTCCTATCCTTTTCTGATATTTTCTCTGCAGCTGATGAGAGATTTGCAAGAAAATGGACCTTTTTCAAAATATAAACCAGACTTGCCATTTCACAGTTTGTACTTTTTGCATAAATACATTTTTTCCATAAGGCTTATAGGAAGTATTATCTGACAATCCCACTGGCCAATACCCTAAAGGTTTTGTTTGTTTCCTGGTGATTTAAAGGCATCCATAGTCTTCCCACCCTGCCTTGTCATCTAGCCCCCTTCCCAGAAACCTTGCTTGCTCATTTCATGTGCATTTATGATATCTCTATCATATGAACTGAATGTTTAGAAGGGAATAAAGTACATTTAAATCAGATTGCTTTTCTGATGGAAGTCACTATCATCATTAGGGCTGTTGCCACAGCTGAGTATACCAGCCACTTTGCAGCGGGAAACCCTAGACTTACAGTCTGCCAGACTTAAACGGTTTGGGATAAAATCTTTCTTGCTGGGAATCTGCATTTTAACTCCACGTTGCCCCTTTCTTTCATTTAGTATGTTCAAGGAAGGAGATATAAGTTCTTTGCAAAGTCTAGGACGTAATTAAAAAACGTACAATAATGAATGCGAAAAAAGAAAAAAAACCCTGATTTAAATATTTAATCCCAGCACCTCCAACCATTAGAGAATTTGTCTTTGAAAGTGAGGATTGGTCTCCTCTCCCAGGTAACAAGTGAGAGGATGAAAGGAAATGGCCTCACATTGTACCAGGGAAGGTTTAGATTAGATTTTTTTTTTTCACGGAAAGATTTGTCAAGTATTGAAACAGGCTGCCCAGGGAAGTGGTGAAGCCATCATCCCTGGAAGTGTACAAAAAACATGATATGCCACTTGAGGACATAGTTTAGTGGTGCACATGATAGCAGTGCTGTGTTGGCTATTGGACTTGATCTTAGGGGTCTTTTCCAACCTTAATGATTCTGTGATTCTATTGGATTGACTTAAGACAAATTGGAGGGATAAGGAAATTTTCCAGGACCATTTTTATTAGGAGTTAGGCTCAGATCATCAACTTTTCATACACCTAACACTGTATAGCTGTGCTTATGGACAACTGGTATTTCCATAGGTAAGGGGAGAAGTTTTTTGTCCTCTGCAATCCCCAGCCAGTGAAATTTTCTGCATGGCAACCCAAGGTCTACAGAATGAAATCATTTGGAGGCAAGGTATATGGCTCCTGCTGGGGGGCATCTCACCTCTTCCTTTCTTCTGAAAGACCCAGTTCTCCTTGCTCTGACAATTGCATCCATCCTATGGTAGATCCTTATCGTGTCTGACAGCACTGGGAGATGTACAGGTAGCACAGTCGGTATCACACACGCGTCAAATCTCAGAGGGGAGATCAGTCTCACACCACTCACCACACAGCTGTCAGTGCCCATCAAGGGGAAATTATGAGATTTATAAGCCACTGGGACTGGACCGTCATTTTGAGGTTGTGCAGGTGTAACTGGAGAGGGAAAATGAAGTATTCCCTCTGGAAATTTTCGAAGGCAGTAGGGAAGGCTAGGAAAAATATTCCTGTTCAAAAGTCTTAATCTCACATCTCATTTTGTGACAAAACACAGTTCTGTTCATTTTTTAATTGACTTAATCACTAAAAAAACTTCCTGTCTCTTATTTGGTTTTTTGTTTGTTTGTTTGGGTTTTTGTCTTGTTTTGTTTTCTCATGAGAAAGTAGACAAAGGATTCCAGACAGGCCAGATTTTACCTATTGTGTGCAGGTGGGTCTTACCTGCCCCTGCCTTGACAGTGTCTTGCTATGCCAGCACAGTGCCTGAGCATCCCTATCACTGCCCAGCTCTGCCTTTCCCAGCCTTAGGCATCTTGGAGGAAGAGATCATAAGGCAGTTGCACAGAGAAGCAGGGTTACAAGAGGCATGAACAAAATGGTTTTTTTCAAAGTTCTTTCAATGCTGGAATAGGTCTGCCTGAAATTCATACCAGATCAGTCTTGAAAATTTGAAATAAAATTTATGAAAGTTGAAATGAGAGAAATTAGTTTGACCTTGACACCCTGAGACCTGAACACGGAGAGAGTCTTCTGGGTTGTTTTTCTAGAGTATGGCAGCAGCTACAGAAACCTGACACTGCAAAACCATTGTACTGATAACCTGCAAGAAATCTTTATGGGCAATCGAATAAATGGTCATGCAAGTACCAGCCCTGGGCAATTGATGCACAAATCTACCTGCTGGCTTGATTTTAGCTGGACCACACCTGAATGCCTACCTTTCCTAGGCAGATTGGCACAGGGTGAGCCCAATCCTCCCCATCTCTTAGGTTGTACCTATGTATGGGTCATTATTCAAACCTATTAAAGATCCCAAGCTGTCCTGCTATTCTCTCTTGGCTCTTCTCTGGCTTGTGGGTATTCCCGCCTCTCCTTGCTGAACCATTAATTCTTCACTATAAAACAGTTTTTCCTATAAGTAAGTGATAACTTGCCCCATGTGTGTATTAACTTGAAAGGAATAGGTGTGCAGGTTTCCCATTGGGGAAAAAAAAATTTTAAAAAGTATGTGGTTCTGAAAATATTACTCTATCTGATTTAAAAGCTTCATAATTTCATGTTCAGCCCTGCTAAGGTTGTTGGATCCTGATATTTTGGTTATCTGTTGTAAATTATAGTAAGAAAATAGGTCTCTCAATACTTCTTGTATGTTTGGAAAGCTGGTGAAATCAAACTTCAGTGCTACATAGATGTGTTTAGTGAGTATCACTCACTGTCTTAAAGACTGAGCAATCTTCTTGTTTTTAAGGGTGTTTTCCTACTGAGGAAAGAGAACTGGGGGTATTTGTGCTCTTTTTTTTTTTTCTTTTCCCCTCTATTGTTATTACTTACTGTTAATATGCTTTCTAAAACCAAATGGAACCTATTTCCCAATGAATACATGTTGAGCACTGAACCCACCAACCATCAGTGGAACTTGTGACCATGCAGAGTAGTGCAGTGTCTTCAGTGTAGCACGGTGGTCCTCCATCTCATTGGAAGGATCTTCCTTGGGATATGCCAAACTCAGCCCAGCAGGACCTTGCAAAAATACTGCAGAAGAAACACCTAGGAAGGCTCCATGCTAATTCCAGCTGTAATTATAACTGGGGGAGTAAACTGTGTATTGAGGACATGTTTGTAATACAATGGGTGTGAGTGGCCAATTATCATGACCTATTCTGATGAGGAATGAGCCTTGCGGGCTAATACAACAAATGTAGTAGGAACAACAGATTACAGAAGGATGAAAGACAGTTCTGGAGCTCTTTTCCTTTAACTTCTGTGTCCCTCATACCTGCAGAACAGCAGTAATGGAAGCAACACCCATGTATGTCAGGGCTGAATTTGTTCCCCAGGGTAAGTTGGGTAAGTGATGGGGAGGGTTCTGTGTTCAGTGATGTGGCAGACTGCCCTCCACCACAGGCTTTACTGGGTGCAATCAATAACAGGAGAATACGATTAATGGTGCCCATATCAGCATGAGAACTCTGCTAATGGAGGGAGGAAATCAGTTTAAAATGATTTGTTTGAAGAGAGATATTTAATGTGCTGCCCAATTTACTCACTTCCTCTTCTGCAAGAGTTGTCAGACAGGGCTTTCCACTGGCGTGGTTTGGTAATTTTTTAAAAATTGTTTCATTCTTTGAGAAAGCACATCTGATGTTGGTGAGAAACAGCTGCAATGGGGAAGTGTCATAATTGCTGGGAGATGAAACGTGGAAGGCTGGCTTTACACAGAATACATGGTTTGCTGAAAATAGTTGAGTCTGTTCTGGTTGCTAGCACATGTTCTCTAGGTTACAGTATCTGCACAGAGTACTTTTGGGGGCCAATAGCCATAACAGAGTCTAAGGACTTGTCTGTGCTGGACCTTTGCTATAGGAGGAAATCAGAAAAACTTTGAGCTGGGCCAGTAATCACATGCACTGTTATGTGACCCACTGGTTGTCCTCCTCAGTCCTGTCAAGACGAAACCTTGTCCCTCCAATAGTCTCAGTAAAATTATCCCCAGGCACTGCTGCATGACAATAATCCTGCTTGTGGATGGAGATAATTTAAATACATTTAAATTTAAATACAAATATGTGACTATACTGTTACTATGTAACTATAGTGCCTCCTTGTCACTGTGGAGCTTGACTCTGCAACTTTTCTTACTGCTTTTCTAAGTCAATTGCTGTGAAAATGGGAATGGCCACTGACATCACTCCTTTAATTGTTACTGTACGTGCAGAAGACACAACACATATGTGCACAGGTTTTACTCTGTCTAACACAGTTTCATATCATATGTAAGGTGGTTACTTAATATCTCAGAGACCAGCATATTGCTTTTAGGGACAGGTGCAGATGGAGAGCATAAATGGGCAGACAAGAAAATGTTTCAATTTTACCCTTACAAGTGGTGAACAGAACAGATGTTTACATCTGGAGGTCAAGCTACAAGTACAGTTATCCTCCAGCTGAGAAATACCTAACATTCTTCCCTGAAAGCGGGCGAATAGCTTGTAAATTGTATCTTCAGAGTGACTTCACTAATCAACACTAAGCACAAAAGCAAAGATTGGAATAAGTGGGCATTAAAAACATGCTATTTATCTCAGGGATCCTCCTCTGAGGAAGATGCACTAATATGGCCAACTGAGCAACCAAACTAAATTAGGCAATTTCCCTTCTATTCAGTGAGAGGAAGAAAGAGAGCAGGAAGAACAGAACCCTTAAAAATAAGCCCCCACTGTAAGCAACATTCAAATTGAGTGTTATAGGTTTGATTATTATTTTAACTGCCTAATTCCTTCCCTTTGTGAACAAAAGCAAAGAAAATACTTGACATAGGCAGAATTCCCTTTCCCTGACTTGCTCTTCTTGTACATAAAAGGAAACCCAGTTCTCTGAAGTAGTTATATTATTGACATTTGACTAAGCTGCCAGAGATGCTAAGAAAAATACGTTCAGGATTTTGTGGCTAGCCTTTCCCTAATGCAGTGTGTGAGGAACAAGTGATGGGACGAGCCAGCAAACAAACAAACAAAAAAGCATCATGCTGCTGTGAGCGTGATGTCTCTCCACTGGTTGCAGCACACTTCTGGCTCCTGGGCCCTCAGCACTGGGTCTGACCTAGGCCAAGTTGCTGCAACTGCCCAAAAGAATCAAAGGAAGAGTGGGGAACAGAGACTTGGCTGGGGGCAACGGGGGGAAAGGATTCAGACAACAGAATCACCCCTTGGAAATCACTGGGGGTGACAGCGGGCAGCAGTCTTGCCTGAGGAGGGAGAAGGAGGGATTGAGAGGGAAAGGACTGATCGAAACATCCCTGGGGGAGGAGAGCAAGCAGCTGCCGCTTCCCCGTGCTGAGTGTCACTCCAAGGAAAGCAGGGCACACTGAGCCCGCTGGGCAGCCAGGCACGCGCCATCTGCGCTCGGTGACCCCTCTGGGCACTGCTCGTGCCCCGTGCTGCCTGTCTGCTCCCCAGCCTGCCTCTCATCTGTGACACCTGTCTGGCCCACATCCCCTGGATTCTACTGCCTGACTCAGAGGGCAGGGTGGAAAATAGGTTTGTCCATGGCTCTGTGATAGGTTGTTTCTGGCCCGTGATGATTGTTAGGATTGCGTTGGTTCCAGGGTGTTGGTGGAGCCTCCTGTCCATCAGCAGGTAGAAGGGGTAGGTAATGCTATGGCTTGGGGTTTATTTAATGGGTGGCTGTGCATTGCACATCTTAATGTGCTTCATCCCCTCAGTAGCACCTTCCCAGCTCTGCAAAGTGAAACAGAGCAGTCCCTGGGTTCACTCACAGCCAGGTACCTGGCAAATATTGAGGATCTCATTGGTCCTTGGTGAGGCAATCTCTGAATGCCTTTCTTTTGGTAAAATGGTCTCTCATGAACTTTTCATGAAGTACAGAGGGATGTCCCTTCAGAGATACTAAATAAAGGACAGAAAGTATTCCTTGTTCAAAAAACTGAACAAAGAACTTTTCCAGGATCAAAAGTGCGAGTTACAAAGTCTGTTTTCTGACTTTCACTATTGCATTCTCTTTTCACTGGTGTTTTTCATGAGAACTTAGAGAAATATTACAGTTATCTATGCATCCCACAAAGTCAGTTTATATTTATTCACTTTGCCTCCCTCCACATCCTTTCTAGCAGAAACAGCACAGTAGCCACAGGGGAGAAAATTAGCCAGGCAGATTCTCCATCTGTCTCTTTTTCCATTTCCCAGGGTTATTTGACTGTGCATATTTTTGTGGGTCTCGGTGGATCATTTTTGAATGATGCAATTTAAAATAAACCAGCCCAAACCTACATCTTCATCTACAGAACTAACCAGATGGTCTTAACAAGGCTAACCTTGACAGTACCTCTGTTGGGTTGCATGCCACTATTTGCTTTGTCTGAGGGAAGACACCACAGGCTCTGACATTTTTTCCTCTTGGTGTTTGAATTCCTGTGCCTCTCCCTTAGAGGTAGAATCACAGAATAACCTGAGCTGGAAGGGACCCACAAGGGTCATAAAGTTGGCTGTGCACAGGGCAATCCCAAAACCCACACCACATGCCTGAAAGTTATGTATGAGCACTTCTTGAACTCTGGCAGGCTTGATGCTGTAGCCACTTCCTTGGGTGGTCTTTTCCAGAGGCTAAGTGGTCTTTGACAATGGGCCCTTTGGCCTCTGCAGAAGCATGCTGCTGGGATTATTCTTCCAAAAGTGGTGGCTAAATACAGTGGAAGGGAAAGCTTTTCTTTATATATGCATATATCTATGGATCCATCACCTTCTTTTATGCAAGGCACAATTAGGAATGTGCTTGAAGGAAATGAGCAGATGGAACAGAGGAGCACAAGCAGACCCACCACTTTGATCTGTAGAGCAGTGAGAGCAGATTGTGGTGGGGAATAGAGGCAGCAGGATGGGGCACTGGTCATTCTGCAGACTTTCCAGGTGATCATGTCACAGCAAAAGAAAAAAAAGATAAGAGCTTTGTGGGAATCCAGTAGACACTGGTCACACAAATAAACCTCAGGAAGAGGTTAAGAGGAAGACAAAGATCAACAATAGAAAAGCCAGAGTGTTTGCAAAAATTTGGAGCAGAGAGGTCCAAGTCAGGAAGGTGCTGTGTGAGAAGGCAGAGATCTGAGAGACCAGGAGTGTGAAGGCAAGAAGACACAGGAGTGGAAAAAAAAAACCACCAAGTTGCAGGGTCTGTAAGGCTGCAGGACCTGTGTTTTTGGTGGTATTTTTTTTCTGTGATGACTCTTATTTACTTCATTATGAATTAGTTTGATGCATTTTCTCTCCACCAATACTACTGTGAGGTTTTGGCTTGGACATGCTTTGCACTGTGGTCCCTCATGGGGCTATGAGGGAAGCTTATAGGGCTCTGATTGGGCTGCTATTTCCTTCTCCCAGTTCATGCATTTTACTTTTCTCCCTTAATTCATTGCCAAGGTCACCACAAGATTGCCATGTCTGAAGCCAAACGGCCAGTATCTTTCCCAACTCGATGCTCTTAGCTCCTCTGAGTCAGTATGCTTGTGTCAAGAATAACCCAAAAGAGATACAGAAGCATCTGAGTCACTGCCATAAATCACACTTGTACTACCTCCAGTTTCATTTCTGAGACTGGACTGCCCTTAGTGTCATGTCCTGCAAGCATTCCCAACTGCTGGCCATCTTTTTGCAAAGCTCACACTCTCGAGAGCCCATCCAACACCAGAGGTATTAGATGTTAATACGAACAACCCAGGACAACTCATCTCTCCTGCTTCACCCTTGGAAAAGAAATAAAGCCTAAAACAGCATTAGAGGAGCTGCAGTTTGTTGCTGTGCAATGCCACTTGAAATTTTACTCATGCTTGATGCTGGATACTGTCTCTAGTTGCAGTTGTAGCATATTGCAGAGCTGATTAATTTGGCCCCTGTGAGTGATGCTCATAAATTTAGCCTGTTTTTCTCTGTTTGAGCTGTGCATGAAATGATCTGGGTTTCTTCAAGCATATTTGTTATTCATAAGGGTTCTCAGAATAGTTTGGACCAACGCTTTTCAGCTTGCAACATGTTCAGGCTGATGACTTGCAATTCACTTTCCACTTTCCATGGTTTGCGATTTGTCTTCCAAGTCAAATGCTATTGCCTCTGTTTGCCAGGGAACGACAGAAACTTTATAAATAGAATTGTAATGAGTATTGAATAATGATTTTGTTTTCTATGAGTTTTTGGCACAACTTCATATAGATCTGGGGCTTCAAGAATATTTTTATGGATATCTTATTTTTCTCATAGCACTTCGACAAGGTCTAGTGTAAATTTGCAAAGCCAGCTGTCTTCAATCCTCTTGTCCCCAGAGAATATCTTAATAGCCATGTATTGAATTATGACAAGTTGTCTTGGCCCATGCCAGCTGCATGTTAATCACTGTTAATGTTTTACTTTCCAAAAGCTGAAAATATGTCAAAGGACAGCGCAAACTAAGACTTTCTGTATAGTTTGCCAACTTGAGACATCAATTTTGCTTCCCTTCAGTTTGATAGTAATATTCCCAGATTGTTGAGGCTGTTTCTAAGCTTACTGTTGTCTTGAAGGTGTTGTGACACCTCAGAACTTGAAAGGTTGTTTTTCTGTTTCAAGGGGTTAGCAAAGCAAACTTCCAATGTCATTACCCAGGTTGAATCCAGGCCATGCTTGGGACTGCCGTATCATTCCTTTCTCCTGACTTGCAGCAGTGTGTTTGAGAGACATTGCACTCCAGACTCTTTCAATCCTTGTTACTCTGCAGGCACAGAGAATATATGCATTTTAAAATACCGCTAAGCTCATGTGAGTGACTTAATTTAGATTAATATTGGAGTTTGCTATTGGATTCCCTGGTGCAGTTTCTCCTCCCAGAGACTTCTTAGTTCTCTTCCCACCCACTGAAGGGTGAGACGCACTTCCATGTTTGTGGTTTCCATACTCTTGGGAGGGTCCATAAAGAGATGACCCCCATTAAGAGTTTGAGAAAGGGTAAAGAGAAAACAAAACAAGAATATGGCTCATTTTCTCTAGCCATGGCCCTCCCTAGTTCAGTTCTTCCTGTGGTTTCCATATGGGGCCAGTGGCAGAAGTTCTTAGTCAGAAACAATGTTTTCTCTGGTGTGGCTGTTATTCCCATTATTAAATCAATAGCAACATGTAAGAAAAGCAATGAAAGAAAACTATGCAGAGGTACCCAGTTCCCTATCTATGCTTCAGTGGCATCAGATATTAAATTAATTAATTGCTTGGGTTGAAAGATGTTCTGTCTTTTGCCACTATTTTTATGGTATAAACTAGCTGTACCAACACTCAAATGCAAAATTACTTTAAGTTTCTCTTCAGAGCATTTTCTGTACTTGTAACAAGTTCTTGTTTACTTCTCCCTCTAACATTGGTATGGTGGCAATGTGTATTTTGATTTTGTGTCAGGATATGCTGGGAGAATTTCCAGTACCTCTAAAATTCATTCCCTTTTTAAAATTAGTTTCTTTTTTTTTTTTTTTTTTATTTTAAATTATTTTAAAGTAGACAAACCTCTCACAAGATAAAATACAGGCATTTCATTTTCCAGGTTCTGCAGTAAGGATAAATTATAATTAAGAATAGATAGGCAAGTACTGCAGTATTACACAAGGCAGATTCACAAGATTTTTCCATATATTTTGAAACAACTGATTTTTTCTCCATGATTAATGAACCACCTATCTCAGAATATAATTGGGTTTTATTAGAATTAATGGTGGGTATTTGAGTGAGTAATGTGTGTGTTTGTTCTAGAGTTTTGCTCATTGGATGGTTAATGCAGTCCCTTGCTGTGTTGGTACAATATCATGTGATAAGAAGGAAGAATGGCAACACAGGAGTGAAGTAACTGACAAAGCAGGAAACAGCTCACTCTGGGACTTTCATCAAGCCTCAGCTTTTTTCAAGGCTTGGGAGCATCATCTAGTTTCTGTTTCATATTGGTATCTAAGACATACGGTCAAACAAATGAGTTATAACCTCTGCTTTCTGTCTGGAATCAATCTGAAAATACAAAATTTAGCTTGTTTTGACTAGAAATGTCCCCCAGACCTTCCCTGACATCTTGTATACAACCTCCCCTGGACTGGAACAACGCTCAGAGTAGCATCTAATTTTTACTTATCAAATGTCTTTCATTTCGCATGTCAAATTATCATTTTCCCCAAATAAGAGTGTACCTTGTTTTGCTTAGAAACCCAAAAAGTTCAGAAATCTTCCAAAGCAGAGTATTTTCAAAATATTTTGATTTTCCACTGAAACTTAGCATACACTTAGCATGTGACATGCTCCTCCAAGTGTGCTGCTAGTTCCTTACAAATGTCCTTGCACTTGTTAGAATGAGCTCAGATGGAGGGACAGGAAGAACTTGGCATGTGCCTGTAAATACAAAGGAAGATACTCCCAAATCAATTTTCACATCAGCAGAAGTGATAAGACTTCTTTACATTGCAGGGGGAACTTCACAGGAAGAGGAAGGGTGAGCAAGGAAAAGAGAAACTTCATCAGGCTCTTTGGTTTAGATTAACCCATTGTTAGAAATGGGAATAAATGTCAGTTTGTTAAGGTGGCTAGCCTGGATTGAAAACCTGCATGCAGGCATGCTGAGCTGGTTATTTAGCTCTGGTTTGCTGTGCATGGCAAATGGTCTTCACTCTGCACTCAAACTATTTTCCAAGGAAATCTGCTTACTAGCACTCAGCCTCATAGAATCACTCTAAATGGGCCTGAGTTGTCACTGTGAATCAGGATAAAAATGATCCAGCTCCTGCACAGAAAATGGAGATGTGCATTTAGTCCTGATGCTTGTGTTCAGTTTTTCTTGGGCTAGGGCTTTAAACTTCAAATTGTTCATTATCAGTGTTCTGCAGCAAACCAAATGGGCAGGGATTATGCAACCGCCACCGCCCATTATCTTTTCACATCTTCTTCTATCCCTTCAGAAGAAGTAGTGCAGAATTAATTATCATTCCTTTGAAAAGATATCTGAGAACATCATGTGGAACCTCCTTTTGCACAGCCTGCTTTCTAGTTGAAAGTGATTATGTAAAAACATAATTCTATTGTTTTAACTTTGATTGATTCAGACACAGTAGGCTTACAGCAATTAAGCTAATATAATGAACAAATCATCAGTAGTTATACGGCAAGTTAACAGGCTACAGCCAAATTGTTAAGCTGCAAATGCATAATGCTGAACTTTCTGCTTTTAGAGGACCTCCTAGTTTAAAACCCTGATCAGAACCAGACCTTTAATATGTGCCCATATCTCTTCATCCACTGACACCATGCTGTCCCTCAGCTTTGAATACCAAGACAGAGGAGCAGCCTGACTGTGAGATGCTTGTCCCTCCGACTTTTTCAAAGAGAACGTGTGTTCCTGGAATTATGAGTAACAACCAGGTTGCAAATTCCAGCCTTCTCATCCTTGTCATTGCCACATCTGGCTTGTAGAAACTAAAACTGAATCAAAGCATCCACAGGAGCACAAGTCACTGACAGCAGTTCAGGATAGCTGAGTCTGAGGCTATGCTGTGTAAATGGGCATGAAGTAGTAAGCCTATACATTTTTGTCTTCACACCATCAGGCAAGGAAGTCAAGCAGAGACACATTTGTATGTAACAAAACTAGATCGAAATACAGGTTCCTAAACTATGTTTTCCCAGCAACCACTTGGAGATGCTTCCTAAGTATATACTCCATTGATGTAACTTAAAATGCTGGCAGACACAGATGTTAATATTGGGTGCATCTGTGGGAAGTGTTTTCTCCTAGCCTGCTAAAAAAGGTGTATTGTCACACCCACACATACATCAGCTGATTTTGACAAATGAATCACCTTGAAAAAACCGAACTATTGTCAAGCCTGATCTCTTCATTTCATATTTTATACTTGTTAGATACTAGAAAAAAAACAGACGACAACTGTGTATTGGAGCTTTTCAGTTCTCCTCTCAGGCTCCTTCCCCGGCAACTACTGGTACTTTGGGATCTACCTGATTGCTCACCAGCTCTCTCTAGATCCCCTTTGGATGATTACTCAGACTGTTCCCTTCCACCAGCTTCCTTTCATTTCTCTCTAGTTCATGCCATTTTACAGATGGTGGTGAAAGTTATTTTGAGGATCCAGAAAGGATTTCTGCCTTTGGTTCCTCACTTCCAAGGACACACTGGGGGACACCCAGATGGAGCCAAAATGTATCATGTGTTTCTGTCCATCTTCTTTCCAGAAAAAACCATGCACTGGTTTCAGTGCTGAAACTGTCCTCTGTCCCTTAACACTCTAATCTCTAATGTGGTTAGGGTAAAATAAAACAACAGTGGCAGGTCATTTAAATAAACTGTCCAGAATAAAAAGAAGTCCTTACAGTCAAAGGTACTTTGGCAAAGTTAGGTATTTCCCTGGTCAGGCAGTTTTGACCAGAATCTGTCTTGCAAGGAGAATTTCAAATTATAATGGGGTTCTGATCCTGTTCCATTTCAGCTCTTGGCTCAGCTGTTGCCATGCCATATCTGGCTATGCTTGAGTATCAGTGGATTTGTACTGGAAGTCGCAGAAAACTCTGAAAGTGGTTGAATAAAACCTTCGTGCCTGAGCAGGGTTTTTTTGTGGTGGTGTTTTTTTTTTATTTTTTTAAGAAGCGTAACAGTTGGTGAATAATGAAATTATTGCCTGAAATTACTGTGGACTGCATATATGAACTGTGATATTCTTTTCCTGTCCCATTACCCACTTTTGGGGAAAAGCTATGAGTCTGATAAACAGCAGTGAAGCTTCTGGGATTGATGGCTTTGTGTCACTGCTCTAGATTCACGGGGCCACTGCACACCAAAGTTTAATGATCGCATAAATTGCAGGTGCTGTCTCACCCTTGCTGCAGAACCCATCAAATAAATTTATCTCAATGTTCTACTGCCTCCATAAGCATGCTGCAGGCTTTTCCATGCTGCTTTTTTCCCTCCCTCTTTTAATGCTTCCTTTAAATCACTACTCATACCCACAGCTGAAAGAGGTCATGCATCCAAGCACACGTTGCAAATGCAGTTTGTTATTAAAGAACACCATAACTCCTCACTTACTGGGGGCATGTCATGGCACTAAACTGTCCTGGTGAATGCACTCAGTGCCAGGCTGCAGAAAACCTGCCTGGGCACAGGTGAGTGGGAACTATGAAGCCCTTTCTGTACCCTTGTTGACTGGCTGCCATAATTTAAACAACCTGCTTAAAAGGCATCAGCCAAGGAGATGAGCACCTGCTTAGTCACTTTAGGTGGAAAATGTATTTAATCCTAATTTAAGCAAAATCCAGTGGGCGAACTGCCCTGTTTCATGGTTGCTATTTAGGTTAGTGTGTGTAGTATCCATTCTGCTCTTCAGGTAGTAATTCCTACTATACAAATATTTTTTCCCCAGGCCTTGTTTGATTGTTCTGCCAGATCTGACTGACCACTCTTTCCCTGGGTTGAAGCCTCAGCTCTAGTGCAGAACATAGGAGGAGACTCCCTGTTTCAGCACTTACTTTAGAAAACAGAGCTGCACTAGACTTGCTTTAGGTTACAAGCAGGACCAGGCACCCACAAAAACATCAGTGGTTTGTCTGGCCTTACAGCAAAACCAATGACATGTACTTTTCTCTTTTTGAGTGCTGACATGAGTGTTGAGAGAGAACAGCTGAAACAAAGACATAAAACCTGCATATTTGAACTCTGTACTGATTTGGCAAAGGCTTTGAAGCAGAAGGGAAAGAAAAGAAAATCATGGGGAAGGATTAATCTTTTCTGTCTTGTTTTTTAATCTCTCCCTGTCTTTCTTTTATTTTGATTTTGTCCCTGCTTGGTATAGTGGTTGTTGTTATCAGCACATTTTGGACAGAAGCCCTGCACAGCTCATGTTGAATTACCAGGATATAATGTGGCCAAAGCCAGCCAACTTACAAAGGCATGGTCACGGCCATTCCCCGTGTGTCTAGCACAATAAGGTCATGGTGCACTCCATCGGGAAGTCTCTGATGGATCGTGATCCTCTTTGGGCTCAGAAAAAAAGTTTGTTGCAGTATTCCCAAGCACTGGTACTCATTGCCAGAGCTTCAAAGAGTCTGTAAAAGTGTTATATCCAAGACCACCTTGCCTTCAGGAGTTAGGCACAGAAAACACACTGTTTGCAAGTGCACATACCTCATGTGCAAGTTAAGTCTCGTTCTCCAAGTCTGAGAACTTTCCAGCATCTCACCATACAATGTAGATCCTGTGCTAAACAGGGTGAGAATCTGTGTCACATACCCATGTCTCAAAAGATACCTCTGCTCACTCTAAAAGTAAATAATCTACATATTGATGTTTTTCCTAGTGTTGTAACCATGTGACATAGGAAGGGACAGATTCTACTCAATAAACTGATTTTATTTTTGAAGTTTTCTGATTGCCAGGTGGTCAGGGAGACCAAGGCAGCATCAGCAATGCACTCAGGTTGTGATGGTTACTATAGCCCACTCCAGTGATACGTATTGCCTTTTTTCAGTGGCAGGGTTTACCATCCCAAGCTTTCAGAGATATTTGTTCTCCCTGCTGACTTCCCACCAGGCAGCTGTCCTCAAAACTATTGCCAAAGCAGGTTTTGGAGTTGACTCCTTGAAGAAAATCAGACTGTGCAAACAAGTGTTTGCCAGGCAATCTTAATATATTGTAAGTGTGGAATAACAGATCTCTCTAGAACTGACACCCTTTATTTCACTTCTAAGGGAGTTTTTTAAGCTTTAAAAGTTGTAAGCAACAGCTTTGGAAAGCCCGTCTTTTGTTGTTGCTGGGTTGGGGCAGGATTTTGAAGCTTGGTTCCAGGCATCAAGGAGCCAGAACTCACATTTCAGTGCAATACAATAAAATACGTACTACCTTTCTTCCAGATTTTACATTCAGCTGCCTCTGCTGTCAGCCTGTGCTAGGTGGGCTGCTTTCAGAAAACCACGTTTGAAGTAAATGCTGCCTTTTTGATAAAACAGTGAGGTGCCTTGACCCAGCTCTGGTACTCAAGTTGTCTCAGCCTGGTGTGAGTGAGAGGTGACATCAAGTGTCATCTCAGAAGCTGGTCAGGGAACACATGAAAATATTTCTTGGAATTCAGTTCCGCCTTGAGTTTATGGAAATATGTGCTTATTCTAAAATAACTTTGTTATGTTCTGCTACCCTGTTCCAAAATGCTTGTAACACTTATTACATCATTAAAGCTAGAAGCTGATTGATCTTTCAAGTAATTACTAGTGACAAGCCTAAATAGATAAAATAGAATTTGGTTTTCAATACCGAATGTTGTTTTTCAAGAGGATTGTTAAGCAGCGCTTTTATAGCTTTCTCATCTGAGCGGTAGAAAATTTTTTACTTTAAAGTTGATTATTCAGTTGGAAAGCAAAGCCCCAGATAGTGTGTAGCTAATGTTTAACTCAAGATGTGCTTTTTATTCAAAGGTATTAGCCTGGGAGGTATGTACTGCCTGAGGAAAGGAGAGTGATGTAACCACTGGTGGATACACGGGGGAGAAAGTCGATGAATGGCACAAAAGAATGAATCATACAAACATGCCTCATTGTTCAAGACTGCTCATTTCTCAGGCAATTGTAGTGGTATAACTGCAGGAGTGTATTGTAAGAGAGCAGGTACGACACACACCGAGGAACTGGAGCGTGATTTGGGGATTGAAGGGAATGGTAGCTCCTGTTGAAGGCTCTCCCTCAGTACTGCACTGCTAGCATTTTAAGAAGTGCCTTCCTTATAGGTGTTCTTGTTGTAAACTCTGAGCTCTCTGAGCAGATTGGGCAACTTTGTTAATTTGTGACCTTTACATGAAAATGCTTTTAATCCTTTTCCTTAAGGAAAAAAAAGAAAAGATACCATTTAGCAAACAATGTGTACATCTTACAGTAGGACTTAGTGCTCTATATGGAGAGGAAGAGCAAGGGTTTGATAGGAAATAATAGAGTTTAACTGTGCAGTCTGGATTGTGCTTGTGTGATGAATACTTTGGAACTCCCTAATATGATCTCTGGGACAAGTCAGTACATCCCAGACTGAAACGAGCACTGGATACTGCTGTGGGATCAGAAGGGGAACTGATTTTGTGAGGGAATTCAGCCATGAAACTCCCCCCAGCTGTGCAGGCCTATTGATAAGATCTTCCCAGGCATCCTCTTCCAGCTGATTTCCATTTTTCTTTCAACTTTCTCTTCAAGCTTCTGCAACTACTTTGCAGCAGTGTGTGTGTCAGTGTGACACACTGAGCCCCGAAAGAACCATAAAGTTCACATAGGGAAGAGAAGAAAGGGAAGTACAAGGGGGAATTCCCCCAGGGGAATCTCCTTGCAGACTGTGAAACAGAGAGGATCTGGCAAAAGAGTAAAAAAAGCCAGAGAAATCAGAGTTGCTGTCTGGCTGCATTGTTGATATGGAATTTGAGTTTTATAAAGCTTTTTCTCTCCACAATATGTCCTGTCAGGATGTTGTGAGATGTATGGGACCCACAAAATGTTATACATCTATCTCAGGGGGCAATACTGATCTGTGTCCCAATAGATATTGACTATTTCATGGATGCAACTTGTCAAATGGACTAGAGCATCACATGAGAGTTATGAAAGGGAAGGTGAGAGGAAAGGTGTAGCCAACTTCTGCCTCTCCTGACCTTGTGCATGAATTAAACATGGGTTAAAATGATCCCAAGATCCTAGCAGTCTTATAGGACATGTGATAATGCCGAAAGTATGGATGTTCCTCAGGAGACCAGTCACTCAACTTGTCTACCCTTGTGTAAACTTTAAACGGGCATTACTGGGATCTAAATAAGTTCAAGCAAGAAACACAGAGTATGTCTTTTCCTTACACTCATTAAACTTTCAAGATGTATTGAAATGCAAAAGTGCACACTCCAAGAATCCTGGGAGAGAAACAGTATCTGTGTTAACACAGTAATGAAGCAAACCTATAGGGTTTGGTGCTCTTGTAGCTTTGAGAATCTGTCCTGATTTATGCTTGGTATATGGGGAAGAAAACAGAAAACAACATTATTTGTTTTATCAATAAATGAAAGAGATTTGGGTGGGAATTTTTGTGCTTGGACTACACCAAGAAGGGAATATCTTTAATCTTGTAGAAATGAATGAATAAAATTTTCTAATGATGTTTTTGTAGTATGTTGCAGGGACTTGCTGGAAGCAACCCAGAATCAAATAGGCATCTTTAATGTGTCTCTTTTCCTGTTTTCCCCAGTCCATCACCTCAGAATCAGCACCTGTGAAGACTTTTGAAACTTTTTACTCTGTTAATGCTGCAAGAGAACAAAGATTTTCTATTGTACTTCAGCTGGGGAAAAGTGCATAATTCAGAGTTCGGTTTCTCTCTTTCTTCTCTCCTCTTTTCTTACCCACCTTTATTTGCCTATTTTCTCTGATTCCTATATTAGGGCATATGTATTTCTATACACACGTGCAGTGTGTATCATGAATTTTTGTCCAAAGGAATGTGTTCCTTAGTCTTCTCAGTTAATCTTTGGAAGAAGCCTGTGGGTTAGCCTTGGGATAAGTGGTACATGGCATGCAGTTCCTGGACCATTGGGGACCTGTAGCC
Organism: Formicarius rufipectus; assembly: GCA_013399695.1. Taxonomy (NCBI): domain Eukaryota; kingdom Metazoa; phylum Chordata; class Aves; order Passeriformes; family Formicariidae; genus Formicarius; species Formicarius rufipectus. The sequence goes on along the minus strand of VXAU01002357.1, from coordinate 395,873 downwards.
TCCTGCTGCTGTAGAGCTGGACTTGGAGACAGCCGAGACACTGGTGCTGACCATGGCAATGCACTTCAGCTTTTCAAAAGCATGCTACAGTGATTAGTTGCCTGGTGGTAGAAGCAAGGCTCTGAGAAAAAGGAGAGGACTTCTGCCTCAGTCCTCAGCCATGGCATGGCCCCAGTCCTCTTCTGGGTTTCCTGAGGTGTTTTTCAGCTTCTTTCTGATCTTTTCTTTCTTTTTCTTGCATAGTTTCTTTGAATTCCAATTGGAAGGAATATTGGGGGAAGAACAGTACATTGAAAATTAATATTTGGTTGTTGAGACTTCCTATTTTCTTGGATTTTTTTAACATTCTCTCAAGTAATTGCGTCATTCAAATCCTGAAGGACTGTTCCACTCTGGTTAAGATAATTAAGGGCACTTATCTCCAGACTCCGCCTTTCTGCTAAAGAATAAACTTTAACCCAGTCTGTCTGTTGATAAGTTGCTTACATAAAGATGGAGGGTGCACAGCAAGCTTACAGGAATAGTACAAAGTCTTCTCAGGTGCTACATGCAGTGAGCTAGGAGATACATGGTGTCAGTCTTTTTTCCTCTCACAGTACTAATACCCTGGTCATTTCATTCTGAGTAGTGCAGTGAAAGAGAGTAGGAAATGGGAAACTGCTTAGTTTAACTGTACCGAGTGGGACCTCTTCAAAGATTCATCTATTTAATATGAAAAAGCATCCAGAAGGCATTAGGATGATGAGGACACTTCCATCTGTGTATATTCAGTTTCAGATATCCTACAGAAGTCAGTTTTTTAAGGGTTCCCAGTCTTTTCCGTTCTACCAAATGAGCTGCGTAAAGATGTCTCTGTCTGCACCCCAAAGACACAGTGGGGAGCACAGACCACCATAGCACATCACTCAGCCTGTGCATTTTTTAATCCAGAGGCTGACTTTTAACTCAGATGTGTTAAAATCTTGTGTGAGTTGCCCGGGTGTTATTGTGCCTTTTTATTAAGAAAGGTAAACAAACCCTGAGAGATGTGAGGTAGTGCCGTGAAAGACTATTTAATAGCAGGGTTTGTGAGGTGGTAATTCCCGTGGTACCACCCAGCTTCTCCGTGGTATAGGTGGTTAATTATAGAATCCACAAGGCTCCCAGCAGTGGAGCAGAGGGACACAGCATGGACTCTGTTAGACTTTTCCCCCGTCTCAGCCTTCTCTTCCATTGCTCCCTGGAAGACACAGATGCAAATCCCAATTTAGTCATCACTATCTGAGACATGCAGTGAATAATTCAATTCCTCATCTTCACACATGGACTCAGCTGAATAAACAAACTCAGCTGTTTCTGCAAAGTGCACAAATATATTTCTTGATGATTTTTAGGCATGGGATATATTGTTGTAGTTGAAAGACATGAGACGTAAAGAGAGTGGGGTCAGGAATGCTTTGCTGGTGAAGCAGCAGGGTGAAAAACCAATGAGCTCTGGCTGCTAGACCTGGGACTAGGGCACCATGAGACACCCAACCAACTGATCAGTTAATCATGGCAGGAGAAATTCTGAGCTGAGAGTCTTGTAGTGGTGACATTTGCGTCCTACTGTTCCCCATGACTCTCTGTTCAATGTATCTGCTTTGTAAAAGGCACCAGACCCCAAAAAGTATGAAATTGGCCAGATTTGTGACACAAAAAAAACAGCTCCAGGAACCAGATGGTCATGATAGACATGCAAAGGTTTCAGTATGTATGTGAATGTTGCTCAGCCCTCAAGTCATCCCAACTGTGAAGTGGGATCAAGATGATCTTTATTTCCATTAAAGAAGGTGAGACGTTGGTGTTCAGAGGCTGGCTAATCATCAAGGACAGTCATGGTGTAACTTGACATGCTGTTGGCTTATTCAAGTTTGAAAGTGGGGGGCTGCAGAAACGCCTTGGCACTTCCCCTTGCATCAGGGAAGGGGTTTTTGGTAGGAATGCTCTAGTGGTGGAGTTTAATCCATTCCTGTCTGCAGTATTGTCTGGGATATGCACACACGCAAATTTGGTACTAACATGGCCTCTGATGACCCTTTTCTCTATTCATTGTGGCTCATCTGTTATACACCAATATGTGTGTCCTGATGCTGGCTACATTTACCAGACAGTAAGCACTGTGAATCATCTGCCAAGTCCTGAAAGGAAAACTGCAGTATTAATGAAGGGCACCATCCTGTGTGAAATCATAAGTGAGCTGGAAGGAATAACCATCCCATGGGTATCAGTCAAGCAGTGGAATTAAAATTTACACAGGCTAAGTATACATCTGCAGGCTCTGCTGGGGTTAACCTGCCAGTTTTTATGGTTTTTAAATCCAATCTTTATTCTGGATGCTGTGAGATTTCTTCTTGACTTGAATTCTGGAGAACAGTGTAACCAGAAAGATGAGCCAAAGTTTTGATACAAAAGGGAGATGGTGTCTCCCTCTATTTATTTTATTTTAAGAAGTAGGACTTAATTCTAAGTATCAGTCTACCCCGTGGGTCTTGCTGCATGGGTTTTAAAAAAAAATTATGCAGTGAATGCATAATCAAAATAGGGAACAGTATAAATTTCAGGCAGGGTAAATTGCCTCTTCTCCTGACTTGAGTCTTCCTTGTGTCATCTTTTATTGCTTGTTACAAAACATGTCAACTCATTGCCTGGCAAACACCACGAGATGAACTGTGTGTCACAGCTTTAGCCTACAAGATGAGGAAGCTTCGATTAAAAGAGTTTATTTGTAGTGTACAAACATGCAAGAACAACTTTCTAAGTAGTAATAAATTAAAGGGCCAACCAGTCATGCCCAGAAATAAATCCCATGCCTAGATAACGCAGTAGCAGAGAGGTACAGAATGACCATGGAGGTGTATCTGCAGGACTCCTGTGTGGCTGATTACCTGAGTCAGTGAACCCCAGATTGGGTGTGTCGTGACTCCTGGTGGGACGGTGCTGTCACAGGGTCACAGCTCAGAGTCTATTCCCCTGCCTGTGTCATTTCTGTGGGGCAGATGTGTCCCATGACCTCATTGCAGCTGTGCTGGTCCCAGCACGTCCAGCCTGGCTTCGGGGTTGGTGTGCTCCATTGCTCATCCCACTATTAAGCCCTTCAATGACCAGCAATAGGGCACATCTGGGAGCATCTCACACCTCCTTCTCTGCAGGAACTGGGGAAATCCAAAACATGGAGTCGGGCAGCAGCCAGTCCCTTGAGGCCCTGGTCACCAGCCCCACAGATACCACCTGTGAGTGTGTCAGGGTGTCTCTCTGAGGTGGGGGACAGTGTTTCCCACAATTTTTCCTGCTTGCTGCACTTCTGCAGGGAATCCTTTGTGTCTAGATCAAAAGATCTCAGAGGACAAGTCCTCTGAAGGTCCAAAATAGAAGTCATCAGTTGAGATGCTGATAACCTTCCTGATAATGTCCCAGGAGGTAAAGGTCTGGGACAGGTACGCACTTGAAATCTCCTGCGCTCAATTAAATTACTCTGAGCTTTGGGGCTGAGAAACTGGGTTGGCTCTCTCCTGGGAGGTGTTTCACATTAGTGTCCCTTAGTCACTCCGGAAATAAAACTAGGTGTTTGCACAAGGCCGAGGCCATGGGTGCATGAATGGGTTAACCCACAGCAGCTCAAATAGTTCCGGTTTCCAAAGAGCTGTAAATACACAATTCAATTACAAGAAGCCATTAAGCCCACCCAGCAACAACAGATTTGCTCCTGGCTTCCTTGTGGGCCATTTTCTCACATGATGAAACACCTACATTTTTGATACACAGCCTGCTCCTTTCTCACACCTCTCAGTGAAGGGCTGCTCCTGTTGCTGTGCACTTTGCTCCAAGGTTTTACCTCAACTTCAGTGTTTCCCTGTGTGTGGCAAAAGCCCTTGCTGTGTATGGTGCACACAGAGGTAAAAGCCACCCACCTAGCTGAAAGGCAAATGTAATCTGGTCTTACATGTTCATTGCAAAAAATAAGACAGTCATGATGGCTGGCATTTCCCTCAGAAATAAATGTGGTTTTTTCTCCTCTCTCCTTAAATTGAAAGAACACATGTGTATGTGTATGGGGAGAGATAATAGATGAAAGAGAGGTCTTGCATCAGTGCTGGGTCTTGCTTGGGCAAAGTCTTCCTTCTCTTTATGACTTGGGTTAGCAGGAAAACAAAGCAGACTGATAATCATTCACTGCCTTTTGGACCCTCCTCACATTCTGTGGGCCAAGTGTGTCCCTTCTTGCCTCAGTTTCACCTCTCATCACAGACTTTACGGCCAGCATGGGAAGGGAGGGCTAAGCCACTATACGCTGCATGCAGCCTCTCCCCACATCCTTAGGTGCAGGTTCCCACTCCTAGGTCTCCCAGCACTGCTTCTTGTTGGTGCCTTGCAGGTATCTGCTAACAGCAATGACAAAATTCTGGATCCAATCCCAAGCACTATTTCCCAAATAATTATTTAGCACTGTATCAGCACTTCGCAGCCCTCATTTTCCTGACTGAAGGACAACTAATTAAAACAACAGGTAGAGCATATATTTGTTGCCAAACAGGTAAAACTTAATAAACAGCAATGACATTTTGGTTCATTTATCTATTGTGTTTCTCTTTTCTTCTCTGAAACTAGATTGAATGGGAAAGAAAACCTGCAAGCACTTGAAGAGGAGGGAATTAATACCGGAAATGGGGAAGCCATTCAAAGCATGGGGGATACTTGCTCTGTGGAGGCAGCTATGTGGAACAAAGAAGGTCCAGTGGCATCCCTCTCATCTGGTTTGTGAAGATGCTCAGCCCTGGGCCAGTAAGAGTGGTAGCTGGCAGATGCAGCCATTGACTTCCCCACTTTGTTCTGTGTCCTCTGCCTGCCCCTCTGAGAAAAGAGCTGCTTTTTTATCCCTAGAGCCAGTAGAGGTCATAGGTGGACGGAAATTGCTAAGAAGCACTGGCTTGTGGGCTGTGCTGTGAGCCCTTCCCACACTGTGGGCTGGCTAGAATCTGTAACCCATTTGGGGGGGGCCTCTGAGTGCAAACTGGCTAGGGCAGGCAAGGGAGCATCTTTTGCCCTACAAGGTGCTGTCCTGCATTTTTTTCCCCTTCCCTCATGCCAGCTGCCATCACCTTCCTCTGCAAAAGAGGAGCATCTTGTTCCAAGCAGGATTTTCCCCCCTTCCCCACAAGCAGGCAGATTTGCTGGGTGTTTTTCAAAGGCTCCTGTGCCACATTTGTTCCCCTGGGGGATATTTGTCCTTGGGTCACAGTCCCTCTCCTCTCAGATCATCTGTGAAAAGTGGGATTCCTGATTTCTCCGTGAGGCTGAAGATTCCTTTCTGAAACCTTATAATCTCAATATCTGGGAAGCCCAGAGTTCTTCCAGCACACCTAACCCCGTTTGTCTGAGTCATTTTTTCTGTGGAAGCATGGAAATGTCAAGAGGCCTCAGAGACTGAACTCCCGAATCAGAGGAGGAGTAACTGACTTGGTCAGAGAGCCCCAAGATGAGCTTACAGACTCGTTAGAATAGCAAATTTTTTGTATGAGAAGAATGCCAGTTCATCTCTCTCCTTTCAACAGATGAGTTCAAGTTAGAGAAAGAGCAGGAGCAGTGGGGTTCAAGGAGTCAGGCATTTCAGAGACCTTCAACCAATCTTCTCCCCAAAAGGTCTAATCCAGGGCTTCTACAACCCAACAAGACATATCACATTTATGATTGCCATGTCCTTCTGACCTGATAGGTATTTAAGTAGTCTACTCAAGGTAGAGCTGCTTCTGTGGGAGAAAATTGTTTTGAGCTGTTTCTTCCCTTTCTGGTGATAACACCCTCCTTTTCAGGCAGGATACTTCTTTGAGGCTTTGTTGTCCATTCTCGTGTAAGGAAAATAACTTGTTAAGAAAAGTCTTCTCTTGTTAAGAAAATACTGCCAATACTGAATGGAGAGAGGTCATCCCTCTAGCTGCATGGTGTGTTTGTAAGGACAGGCAGTACATGCATAGAGAGAGAGAGCATCCAATGCCTTTCACACAAGTCTCACAACTTATCAGTTCCATACACACAGTAGTGTGAAGTACTGTGAAGAAGACATGTTTTTCCATAGATTTTTAGTGGGAGGGCTGTTACAAGGTTGTTTTGTTCCTGAGAAAGTTGTCCAACATCTGCAGTGCAATCAGGGAGATGCTGTAAGAATATGGGGAGGAAAGAAGGCACATACCATAAGTACAGTCAGGAAAAGCCTAAGTTAGAGAAGGATAGCTGTTTGGAGAGGGAAGCCAGCTGGATTTTATTAGATGGATCACAAGATAGAAGAGGTGGGTCCCAAACAAAACAGCTTGGAGAAGATCGATGCTATATAAGCTGGTTGCTGCTGTTCCTGTTTGACTGTTCTTGAGGTCCAAAGGTCTCCTCCATCCTTCAGTGAAGAAGTTGCTCCTGGTTGTAGAGTTTGGAGCAGGAGGCTTATTTATCAAGTTTGGCTTTTAGTAGAGGAGTTGGACCTTAGGGTGGAATACAATATAATAATCTACTTTATTTTATAGACCATGATTAGGATATCTTCTCTTTTCTTCTGCTATCATAAAGGGAAATTAAGTTACTTACAGCCCCCAAAAATGTTAACTTACCTCTGTGATTATAAGGGGTTGGGGGTGACAGAAAGAAAACGGTTATTACCATCAAGCAAAGCTTTTAATGGTAACTTTGGAATCTACATGAATGGGCTAGTAGAGTGCTCTCGTGACCCTCTCTGGTTGACTAACAGTGAGCAGAACTCAGAGTTTGTGACAGGTTAAAACTGAAAACTTTTTTGCTTGTATTTTGCAGGCGATCAGAGAAAGTCAAGGCAGTTTATAGTAATGTTCCTCTCTGGTTTTGAAGTGTGTTCTCACTGTTGTTAGTGACTAGATGATCTTGGTAAAAATTAAAAATGACTGTGTCATTTTCAAGCTCTCCAAGAAAGTGAGCAAAGGAACATAGAACTTGTGAAACATTGAGCAAGACAGTTTAGAAGACACTTCTAATATGCTTGTACTCTCCATTCACTAATGTGGACAAATAGAAACATGCACAAAAGAAAACCTGAAAACATAGAAATATGTACTATCATTAGTCTTCTCTTGGATTTTTTCAAGTATACCAGATTACTAGGAGGAAGTAAGAAATCTTCAAAGAAAGCTTGTTGACTGACAGTAATGAAGTCCTTAATGCAAAATTATCAAAATCCCTAGTTATTGTTAAGACAGATGAAAGAGTTAAAAATTAACATCAAGACCAGGTGTGCCAAACAAGGCCAGTTGGGGGTTTTCTGGAGCACTAAACCTTGCCTATTTGCCTTTCTTACTGGACCATAACCTACTCCTTGAGTTATTCTGTGCAATGAATTAATGCTTTTCTGAGAGGAGAGAGAGGTATGTGATCTCCACTTCTTGAGAAATTTCAGGGAGGACCTACCCAGGAGAGAAGAAAGTGATCCCCCTTTGTGGGTTATCTCAGCAAGTCAAGGACCCTACAAATCATCTGAGAACAGGTAAGCTCTCATGTTTGAGTTGGTTTCTAATTGTTTGGTCTCTCAGGTGGTGGAGGAAAAGCTAACTGACCAGGATGCTGCTGCCACTGCACTGAGCAGTGCTATATGGCCATGTGAGGAATGTGCTTGCTGTAATTACAGTTTAGGGACCAGAAAGACACATTCCCATGTGTATTCACACAGCCCTTGTTTGCTTATCAAACACAATATCTTTTCAGGGAAGACTGTTTCAGAGGTTGTTTTTTTGCCAACTCTCAAGTGATTGAGTTATCAAGTAGTAAACATCAGAAATCTAAAGTCAAGGGGAGGCCAAGAAAAAGAAGCTGTGAATTTTTACCACCCGTCCCTGGAAATGTGAAATGCTAGGGAGAGATACAAAGCCATCTACCGAAATCTTAGCTTACTCTAAGGAAAACTTTTTAAGATTTTTGTGGACTTCCGGGCATATGAACAAGATGAAAACGAGTTTTACTTCAGTAGGCAGTGCTTACTGCTCTGTACAGAGACAGAGTCTTCAAGAGGACAGCAGAAAACTGACCAAATCGATGTTATTATTATTTCCCGATACTTTTTTTTTTTTCTTTAATAATGTGCTTTTCAAATACTTGATTGGGTGAGTCCTGCTCAGGGTCAAATCGCGGCTGTTCTGGGGCTGCAGTGACTAAACTTTTAACAAACACTGTCACCTTCTGGGCACGCCGCAGCAATGCAACTTTCAAAGAGTTACTCCTTCCAGTACGGATGTTCCTTGCTGCCCGAAAAAGCCACTGGGTCGTCTGCCTTGAAAACTTTCCTGATGTTCTAACAAACTTAGATCTGTTGGCTGCAGAAGTCCACCAAAAACTGGAGCCTTCCGTCTTTTGGGTGAACTTAATACTGAGAGACTGTGTTTTGGTTTATCTTTTCATGCTTAGAAACCCTGTCTGCACGGGATTTGCACAAATTTGTAGTTTCTATCACTTTTTGGTACAATTTGCTGCAATTTGCTATGTAGTGCACAGGGTGTTGAGCCAACAACTGTTCCAATAGACTGCCTTGGTCATGTTCCCCGAGTAGGGAGAGCTGTTGTTTCACCCCCACTGGACCTCCTGGAGTTGCTTGGGATGCAGTGGGAGGCTAACCTTCTGCTATGGAACATCTACCACCAGATCAGTCAGTGCCACAGAGGGTCAGACTTGGCCACTGGATAGAGTTGGTTGAAAAACCCCTTGAAATTCAGTTGTTTTAATTCTCATACCACTTCAAAGCTAGAATTTGGAGTTTAGCAACTAGGGCTGCAAGAGTGGGATGTAGAGATTAAGTATTCCTTTATAAAGCTCCTGAAGGCTTTCAGTCCTCTTGTGGACATCAGATTTTTCAGCTGATGGTTGGTGAACCAACAGGATATTGGCACTTGCACCAATCCCCTCCATGAGGCAGAGCTGTTTGGGACCTGGGGCTCTGCAACCATTAACTTTTTATAAATAAGTCTTTCTGTTGTGGTTGGTTTCCCCAACTCAGTGTTGCAGCTTATTCTGGAATGGCCTAAGGCCAAGCCAAAATGGTGGTGGTAGGAACAACTGCCTATCTCCTTAGCCTAAAAGGAGTTGCTGAATGCTCCTTAGTTTAGTAATATTCACAATAATAGTTTGGTGCTCATAAGATGGATCTATAAAACCTGGCTGACCTAGAAAGGCTTTGCTGGGACTCCTGGAGCAATTGAATACCAGGACACTCTCTCTGATACCCATTTTGGATAGAAATAGCCTATAGCTGCTGAGAGCTACAGAGAGGATAAGAAGGGAAAAGCATGGCAGGAGCTTCAGGGCAATGGTGACAGCATGTGTGGGTTTGTCTTTCATTCATTTGATTCTTGGCTTGTCAAATATCAGACCTTCTTATTACTTAGGTACAACAGTGTGTGCTTGCAAAGAGACAACATTTGCAAATCTAATTTTATCTTCCTGACTGGAAAAGCTACCAAAGTGTTCCCAGTTTAGGCTGACTACTGACTCCGAAAGGATCAGGAGAGTGCAGCAAAAATCTGGTGAGGATTCCTGCAAGTTTGGCCACCCCCTTGCCTCTGTGCTGCTCGGGTAACTTGGTTTCTGCCTTTCCCCAGTGCACTCTTCCTTGTGCAAGGATTTTGTGTGACTGCGTTCCTGTGGTGCCTGGTGTTTACCAGCAGCTACACCACAATGGCACAAACAGAAAGGACTGGATCTTATGTATCAGCATCGTCTACCAAGAAACAGTGCCTCTGGCAAGGGTATTGAGCCTATTTCAGGGATATTGGGTTTCTTCTCTCCCATCAATACTTTATTTAAATCATAGCTATTTTGAAAATATATGTAGGAGGCTTTCCTGGTTTTATAAGGATAAAAACTGAGAACCACTTTTAGAGCACTAAAGAGCCTCTTTTTTCTATGACTGTATGAAGCGTCACAGGATTGTTCAAACTCATGGGCTTTAGAAACACCAGAAGCAGCACCTAGCTCAAACCAGAACTTCACAGAGAAGTTGCTTTTATTTTTTTTTTTCCTCCTTATCCTCACAAAGATTGTTTTACCTGACCTAAGAGCTCAGTTCAAGCAGCAACCCCACCATGTGGGACTCCCTCCCAGTGTGACCACCCAGCATCAAGCTGATTATGTTTGGCAACTCAAAGGCTATAAACACCCTCCAGGAGTAGAAGAGGTGTGATGGACAGAAAAGCTGCCAGATTTGGGGGTTGACATCTGTGAGCCTTGAGGAACTATTTTATATATGTAGCTTGGATATGAGAAAGTGAATTTTGACCATTTCCATTGTGCTGGAGGCACTGTGAAGAAACCAGGTGGTGTGACTCCATGCCAGCCTGTCCCTCACCTGCCCAGTAGTGTTCTCCACCCTTGTCCTTTGGCAGTCTGGAGCAGTCACTCCCAGCCTGGTAGAACAATCCTTCTGCTGAATGCTCTTCTGTCCTCCTCTGTCACCAAATTATAAGATATTTTTCCACCTCTAGAGGACACTGTGTGCTTCTATATATTCACTGCTCTGCCGTGCTAAGGAGGCATCAGCCCTGCTCGGTGCCTGCCTGCCAGAGATGGCACAAACTGATGGTGGGATGGCACCATTGTACCCAGGCTAAGAAGGGTGGTCGTGAAGGCTTGAATGGCTCTGCCACCAGCTGCTCTGTGTCAGAGGCACTTATCCCTCTTCAGCTACTCTGTCCATAGTTCTACAAACCCAGAAAGCCCTGCTGTCTTCTGGAGTTATCCAGAGTGAGGCAGGGACTCAGAAGAGCTTTGTAGGTGTAGCAGAACACTTTCTTGCTCTCAGCACACATCTATCCAGAAGTCATCTAGATTTTGTGTTATGAGTCCACTGCAAAGACCCCCTTTCTTCTTAGTTTAAGATTTTGATCCCACTGCTGTTCCCCACACCCATGATAGCTGGCAAGAGGGGAGCTAGCAGGCTGAACACAAGGCCAGGTTGATAATCTCTTACTGGAAGTCTGCATAGGTTTTAATCTGCTTTCTTGTCTGTTCATAAGCCTTGCTAACTTAGACTTGCCCTATTTTTTTTCCCCTCACTCTTGGCTCATTCTGGTATTTTGTGTTACAATAGGGGAACTTCTTGGAAATTTGCTAGACAATGTCTCGTGCTATTCAAAGAAGTTATGGAATACATAAGCAGAATGAATTTTAAAAGATAGTGATAGTTGATCAGGAGGTGGTAGTTCACCTGGAAGTAGACAGTGAAGTTTGTGATAATAAAGCTGCAATGCTGCTGAGATGCTTGGGTAGATGCAACAGAACTCCCAGTTGTTTATGCCACAAGAGTCCTGCTCCTCCTTGCAAGTTACTTCCAGATGGCTTGTTCCACCAGACTTCTCCAAAGAATTTATCATCAGAGCCAAACTGTGATATTCTGGGCTGGGCGCACAAAGGTGTGATAGGAGAGGTCCCTCTGCCATGATGAAGACCACAGCAGGAGTTTTAGGCGTAACAGTGGTCCCATCTCAGCAGCTGTATAAGTAACATTAGATGCCCAGATGCAAGGTTGATGGTTTTAAGTCTTGTGGTGCCTCTTGCAAGTGAAGATATATCCTGGCTTTGCATCTGAAGAGTGGTAAAGCTAAGAGTTGAGTATGACCAATTCATTTTAATTGAATCAGAAATGAGGTCATTTTGGAGGGGGAGAATTTCCATTTCAATCCAAAGTTTGGCCACGATTTGATGCATCCACAGATAAACAAGGGCTGAGTTCTTCCCACAAATGCTGTCCTTCCCTTGAAGTTCATCTGCAGTTTTAAGTCAAATCTGACTTAAAGTGTTTTTCCAGAAATCTATTGAAACCTCACACTGAAAGCTAAAACAGACAAGAGATGCTAAAGGATGAATTCTGATAAACCCCGTAGGTTGCTACTGAATTTCAGGTTTGTCATGTTGCTGGTGACAAACTGTGGTTGCAGAGCAACAAAGTAGGAAAATGTCATTTAAGGGAAATTAGTTTTTACATGCAAATGAAGAAGAAAATGTTCCACAAATTATTCAGCTTTGACTTTTTTTTTTTTTTTCTTCCCTTTGCTTTTCATTTTGAAAGTGGGAAGGCAGGACTGTGGAAAACAACAAATTCCTGTGTGAAGCAGCTTTTTATATTTAACAAAGTTGGGCCCATTTTTGTTTTCCAAGCATTTTCTGAGGAGCAGCAGTACAAAAACCATAAAAGTGGCAAACCAGGACACGAGACAACAGTGGTGAAGGTAGTAGCTGATTGTATTACCCCTGCTTTGGAACCACAAAAACTATCTGCAGGAGTCCCACTGAGCAGGAAGAGATGTGGGTCATTGTTTCCTACTAACTGCAGACGCTCAGATCTATTAGTATGCTGTCATAAGTCTATCCAGTTTTCCAGTGCTACTTTGCTACCCTGTGCCCATGATCCACCTCCCCTGCACCTTCCAGGGAGGTGGACGTGGTGTGGAGGCAACAGCCTCAGTGTGTAATGCAGGCACTGACCTTTCCCACAAGCGCTTTTCTCCTCGGGACATCTGCTGGCCCTGGAGAGCCTAAAAACAATGCAGGTTTCCTGGCCCTCTATGTGGTTTTTCCTCTTGTAGAAAAATATATGCTAGAATATTTTCAGTGTTTTCTAGTTGCTTTGTCCTAGTGTTAGCACGTGTGCGCTGTCTGCAAGGGCGCCTGTGACTCTGGGAAGTCATGGTGAAAATAAGACCATTTAGATGGAGGTATGTAGGGACAAGCTGTCTTGTTTCAAGAGCCATGCCACTGTGGAGGGAGTCTCTGCACAGCAGGAATTTGCCCAGCTGTGTTTCTCACTTGAGCTGGGCAGGTTTCTCTCACCAGTGGGATTCCTCGGGGATTTTTTCCCTCTTTTGCCAGTCTCTGCACTTGTACCATACCCCATCCAACACCATTCATAGTCTGACCTGCTGCAGCCCGTTGCCTTCCATCCACATCTTTCCTTGAGCTGGATAATTTATTTGATGAAACCATATCTCTGAGACAGACATCTGTTTTGAAAATGATACTAGTAGAGTTATTGCTTTGCTTGTTAGCCTCTGCCCATCACAACATACCGCGTGTCAGGCTGACTTCAGTGTCATGGGTAATTTTTCTACTGCTGTTCATCGCATTTTTTAGACCACTTTCCTCCCATGAAGACACACATATTCTATAATCTTACTGCTTCTTGCTGAACTAAGCAAATAAAGCTCATTATATTACAGTCTAAGGCAGCTTCTGAAGCTGATGAATCACATTTGTTGGTTGTGTTGGGTTTTTTACACACTCTTTATCTTTTCAATAACTTTTTTTACAAGTGTAAACCAGGACTGGACAAAATATTTCAGTATTTGGACTTACCAAAACTAATAACTTAAAATCATGGTAGGATTTTTTTTAATAGTTTTTGACACTAATAATCTGTGAACAATAACACTTAGCATCCTTTTTTGATATGGTTCCCTCTGCTAATTCAAATATACTGACTAAATCCTTTCCCCTAAAACATTACTGTCTGAGGTTTGATTAAAGCTGTGAAGAATGTGTGTGAAAGCAGTTCTGGTAAGTGATTGTTCATGGGAGCTGGGAATCATCACTGTTTACATTTTTTAAATTTCCTTGAAAGATCTGATGTGTGGTATGGAGAACTTTAATTTCTGCAGGAGCCAGCTGAGTCAAGTGGCTGTGGGGAGGAGGGGGCAGTGTGGGGTTTTAGAGCAGTTTTCTCTAAAACAAGGTGGAATATTTTTAAACACAGACACTTGTCCCTGCACTGGTGTTCCCAAACATGAGCATAAGGAGGTTAGAAACCAGGCACACTGTTTCTTAAAACCCAGGCTGCTGTCTTACAGGGCATCCTCTGACTGGCATTTGATTGACTGGGAAGAAGCAGGAGTTCATGTTCACTACTCCATGTCCATTCATTTGGTAACACTATCTGGGATCCCCTTTGAAATCCTCCAAGCAACTGTTCCTAGCTGGGTCCCAGGAAAAGCGATCCGGCAGGACCAGCCCGTGGGGAGGCCAGTTGCCTAGCACTGGGCTTGGTGTTGGGAAACAGTTGGCTGAGCCATCAGACTGGCTCAGCTAAATGAATTAATTGCACAGCCCTGCAGAGAATATTAGTGAGGAATTTCCATATTGCAGCTCTTGATATTCCCGCCTCGCAGCCCTGTGACCACAAATACGAGGCCTTGGCTGAGCAGGCAGTAATTTGATATCAAATGAGGTTCTTATTAAGCAGATGCAATGAAATAGGGACAGAGTTTTATGTTGCGTTAGTCAACTAAATGCTGTTCATTAGCACGCATTAGGATGAGGCATAACTGAGTGCAGGGTATTCTTTAGCCAAAGCGTGGCCCTTTATAGGAGGGTAATTAAGAAGTTAAGAGCTTGGGAATAAGAACTGGGCCACACACAGCATGTGTACCTCAACTGACTCTCTCCCTCTCCTGGGAACCACTTCTGCAAAAGAGGTCGGGAGGAAACTTGGGGGATGGCCCATTCTGCCCAGGGATGAAACCCTTCCTTGTCTCATTCTCCAGGCGTTAATTTGACAAATCACAAAGGCCTCCTGCAAAGCAGACCATCTGCACAGGCACACATTGCTCTTTCTTTTGGACTGAGTGTATCAGACTGCCAGCTGTGGAAATAATGTTGGGGTTTTTGTTAGTTTATTTTTGGGGCATCATGGCGCTTCCAAAGGACAAGTGGTATAAAAAAAGGTAAAAGCTCTAGCTCTTAATTCTGACCAGTTAAGAGATGTGCACAAACATATGTGTTTGTCAAAGTTGGCTCCATCAAGGCTGCAGTGACCTCATATTGGCTTCCCTTAGGGATGTCTCTGCTTCATCAGGGAAATGGATCCTAGAACCGATGGAAAAGCCACCCAGAAATTAGCAGTGCCTCTCAGCCAGTACAGTCTTGTTTTGTATCAGTAAGGTGTGGACTGTGTTATCCAGCTTGCTTTTGTTCTGTTTAGGTTTCTTTGTTTTAAGTTTTGTCTCCATTTCTCCTGAGCCTGTGCACTGTGTTTGATGAATTTTTCTGCCTCCTCTCTGCAAAATTTTATCCTCTCTTATTATTAGATGCCCCAGGCCTTTTTCTCATGAGTTGCTTTCTCAAGTTGCATTTCTTCTTTTGGTTTTCTATCATTTGCCAGGATTCAGAAAAAAAAAAGTAGAGTGATAATTTTATTAGAATTCCCAATGCTTGGTGTGCATGTGAGTTTGTGGTGTGTGGCTTGTGTCTTGTTTACAGTGAACTGAGAACTCATGCCCTCTGACCTGCATTTGCTCTGGTCCTCTTGAGTTTGAAAACATCCTCAAGCCTAATTGGTTTGGATGAAATAGAATCTGGCCAGTGCTGGGGCCTTGGCAAAGCTCCCCTCCTAGATAAATGTGTTAAGTGACCACTGTAAGCTCTTGTGAGTCATGATGAAGATTCAGGGGTGCATACCCTCTATCTAGGCCACCCTAAGCTCTGTGAAGCCAAGTAGACATGGGAGTCTTCTGTTTCTCCAAAACTGAAGTGTGGGTTCCACCTGTGAAGTAAGACCAGGGATCCATGTCAGAGATCTGAGTACATTACCTTTTAAAAAAGGAAGAAATGAAGGTTATGAGTAGAGAAAACTGCACTAACAAGCTTTCAGGTCTGCCTGTAACATTGGTTCTTACAACAGCATCCCCAAGGCAGCTGTCACCAGGTGGGGAGGAAAGGGATGAGAGGGAAGAAATTCTTCAGTGGGAGGTGCTATTCTGGTTGGAGTTGAAGAAGCCTATTCTTTTCCCAAACTATGGGAAAGGAAATCTCTTGATTTTGAGGATGAAAAAAGGCTGCACCTGCAGGAGAGATGTGACAAGACTTGCATGGGGTAAAGGCAAAACAACCTCCTCAGCACCCTTGTGTAGGCATTTGAAAGTGTCCCTGAGCTTTATTTTGCACTGCTGCTGCTCATATACCCACTTGCAGTTGCCAGGACCTGGCAGTGGCAGCCACCTACATCCTGACAGTCAGTGTGCCGGGACCTGGAGGCAAACCCAACTCGCTCTCTGCAGCCCCTTGGCCCTCCAGCAATGCGTGTAGGACTGCCTGTGTCTTTGTCTGGCTCCATATGTGCAGACACAGATATTTGAAGACTATTTCCTTGAGGGAAAAGGTTTCTTTATTTTTTCAGTTTCAATTCACTAATGAAAATCAAACATGACTTGAGTCACAAGGGCAGCTTGGAGCATGCACAAAGATCTAAGGGAAGGTGTGAGAAGGGCAATGAACCAAACCTGAGCATGGAAAATTAAATCTTCAGGGGTAAATTACTAAAACCTTACAGTATGCTGGCTGCAAGGGTTTTCTTGGATTGAGGTTGTCTTAATTCTGGCAGATGCAAGGAGTAGTTCAACACTTCCTTTTCATTCCTGTTCAGCACTTGGTCTTCCAGAAAGCCCTGCTTTGATAAAGCCTCCTCGTACCACTGTGGTCTTTGGATAAAATTAACGAATTTTATCCAATGTAAGGTGTTTTTTATTAGGTATTGTTTTTTGAGCTGTATTACTTGATTCTCATTGATGACAGGAGGTCAGTTGTCTTCCTTTTGGTCAATGTAACTCATAATGAATAAAACTTTCATAATCAAAAGAGGTATTTGAAGCCACTGAACCTTTCCAAAATGAAAGTAGCACAACACTAGCTGATTTAGTTGGAAGGACAATCTTGGAAAACAAAATTAAAAAAAAGTCTTTTTTTCCTTTATTAAGTCATGGGGTTTTTGCAGATAGTTAATATTCCTATGAAAGCTGGTCACAAGGTTGGAATCTTTAATAGGTGAGGAACGTTTCAATGCAATGTTCATTTGTGTACAACTCTCTTTATGAAGATTTAGGCAGGTTACTCGATTGTTTCATTGCATGTAAAATGCATTGATCTCAAAGCACCCATGGACAGTTTCAAGTGTTAACACAGATAATTGCACGGAGCAGAAACATATTTGGAAAACCCCATGGGTATGCTTCCCATTACAATGTTGTGTGACATATTTGATTTTGTCCAAAGTTGTACAACTCCTTATCAACATTTAAAATAAAAAAAATAAGTGTTTAAATACCATCTTTCTTCAAGTATGTCCCTGCTGGCATGAATATTCTAGAGTGAGAGGTTAAAGTTTATTTTCACCCTTTATACATGCCAGTGAATATTTGACTTCTGAAAGTTCATGGAGAGTGAATACTAAAGGGTCAGGAGCACATCTGAACTGAATTCAGTCTTAAAGGTAGATTGTTATCCATGGAAATAAGTTTGTGGTATTTTCCTAGTTCGAGAAAAAAAAAAGAAAAAAAGGTAATCTTAAATTCATCACCAATTTGCATTTTAATATTTCTCTTTCTACATGTGATTTCCCTACTGCTTTTTTCCTTGGTACCACTCCTAAAGGTTTCTCCTCATCTATGACAGCAGTGCTAAAATACTGAGGTGACAAAACTCGGCAGCACTTGGCTTTCCTCTTTCAAGTTCTCTCTGTGAGTAGTGTAGGCTGTGGTGTTCACTGTTTTGATAGCTGTTAGATCACGTTACCTGTCTGTCCTCTGGCATTGTAGTAGTAACCCGGCACGTCAGCTATTTCCATGCTACTTCCCTTCACTACCTGGCAAAAACCATACATTTTTATATAGTGAATTATTTATAGACTCATAATTATTTAGCATCAATATGTCAATGTTACAATGCCCCTGTTGGCCATAAAGAAGCAAAATCTTTCTTTAATTAAAATTACATGGCCTGTGTCAACTTTCCTTGGGCCCAATCTTTTAAAACTGGGTTGGGAGTTTGAATTCCATCTTACCAAATACCTGTGTTTTAAGCAAAGACTAAGCACAGAGCTTTCTTTCAGTGAGACTGGTATTGGAAGCCAATAATTTTATGTGTTTTAGGGAGGTTTATGTTATACTGGGGAGTTTACAATGGACTTCATTGAACTGTAGACCACAGTGGCAGTATTTTTTTTATAAGCAGCTTCTAATAAGAAGGAAACAGCATATAATTCAGACTGTCAGTGGTCCTGTCTAAAGACAAAAGCTTAAGATGCCTCAGTGAAGGTTTGAAAATCTACTGCATCTTGAAGGCAAACTGGTAGTGAAGGTAGTAGACTAGTTTGTTTTAAGTAACACGTAGCTGTCCTTTTCAGAAAAACATTGCATCATTTGGCATTGTAGAAATGCACTGAACCACCATATACTTTAATTACATGACCACCCTGCAAGTTCCATGAGCCATGCTCAATCCTGGCATAAGCGGGTGCAAATCCCTCTGGGAATTGCACCCGCTTGTGCCAAAGCTAAATTTGATCCAATGTTTTTTAACTTTCTCCCTGAGAGCTGGAAGGTATGGAGATCCACTTCGTACTATGCTGTTCTTGGAGCTATTAGCTTTTTTCCACATACAGAGAACCTCTAGACTTGACATTGAACTGACTTTTGCTATAGTTTCTAGGAGAAAAACAAACAAAAAGAGGCCTCTTGAATGCAGTATACAAAGGCAGTTTTTAAGTATTTAAGGTTATGGTAACCAGAGAGCAAACTCCGTCACTTTCTATGTCATATCTGCCATGGAAACAGCGCTCAGTAGAGACAGCAATGGCCCTTTGTAGAGAGGGACCTGAATAGATGAATCAACTCTCACATGTTTAACAACAGTGCTCACTTGATGATGTGCCTGTGATACACAGCTTTCCATCTGATGCTTAAAGAAGTGATTGTGTGTTTGTTTAGGATCTTTGCTTTATTCAAAGTGTGAAGCTGCCACTCTCACTTTAAACTGGCTTTTGCTTCTTGAGCGGTCTCCTTTGACAGGAGAAAAGGGTTCTCTGAGAAACTTCCCACATGCTCCATTCTTGTGCCTCACAGCTCCCCTGGTGACTTTTTCATTCCTGCCTTGTAGTATCTGCAGGTTAACTGAACCTTTTAGACTTCTCTTAAGGAAATCTAGAGGGCTTCTCTCCACAGAGAGAAAAAGACATCTCAGAACAATAAGATCTTTGGCGGAAGGAGAGTGCTTTTATTAGCTTTCTTTTAAGCTAAAAACCTCTGTAGGCTTCAGGTTAACATGCAAGTCCACAGAGACCAGAGGTGGCACAGAGCACTGTAGAAGGTGCAGGGAAGATGATTCCAAGTTTTCAGAGTCGCAAGACATCTTGAACAGTTTTGGCTCACTCCAATCAGCCACAGCAAGACAGCATGTGCATGCCAGGCAGAAGGACATAACCCTGACTTTCTCATTTCCAGAGCTTTAATTTAAACTTTTGACTGAGATGGAAGTCCTGCAAGACTTACATATGATGTATTCTGTGAGCAACAGATAGTGTCAGGAGAAGCCTTTTGCTTTCCAACACTGAGAAACAAGAATCACCATTGAATACAGAGACAATGAAAGGCAAAAACACATCAAACAAGTACCCGAAGTTTATAAAATAGGCACGTAGTCATGACCTTCCTACAGTTACACAGACATGTGCACGCACACATCAGCCTTTAACTTCAATGGGAGTTGCTCACATGTGTCTTTGGATAGATCTTGTCCCTAAGCTGATTTATGTCCAAAGGAAACTTGGGCTCTGATTCAGGTTCAAATCAGGTTCAGTGTGGAAAATCCTGAACTTGGAGTCAGACCCTAAAGCAGCCCTTTCAAGAGGCAAACAAACAGAGCAGACCAGCTATTCTCTCTAGCTAGAGCTCTCAAGCCTCGTGTTTGGGCCTAGCACACCCCTCTGCCTCCCTCCTAACTGAAACACAATTATTTTTAAAGGGATCTTTATTCCACCCAGGAGAATATAGCACAGGCAATTGGCTCGCGATGGTGCCTTGGAGCTCAGCCACTTGGGGCAAGTGTGAGACTGCACATGGAGGGAAAAGGAGAGAACAGCAAGTGACAGAGAGACCTTTTTGCTGCAGGAGCCTGGGAGATTCATCCCAGAGACTCCCAGAGGCTCAAGTCTCTTCTGCTTAAAGGGGTCGAGATGATGATGTTTAAACTAAATGGGCTCCTGTTGCTGGTGAATTTGAGGAAGTTTTTGTTTGTTTCATTTTGCTATTTTTAACATAAGTAGATGTCATCATGCACTTATTTCAGTATTGCTTGACCTGCTGACAGTGAGGAATGGACTTCTGCGATGATTGTGCATGACTGGGCAAAGACTGGACTTTGACCTTTTTTTCCCAAACAACTGTGACCTCTCCTTTTCCTGACAAAATACTGAAGGTACTTAAATTAGATTTATCTGTTTTTCTTCCTAGAACATGTTGCTCACTCTTGGTGGAAACTGCTAAGTAACCAAATTAAAATGTAGTATGCTGATATATCTAAGGGCATCCAGTTAAAATTCACCCTACTACAAATCCCAGCCCAATCAGTTTAGGGATTAAGCCATTCAGTCCACTGCTTATCACAGAGGAGTCATGTTAACCTCAAACCCAAGTTCACCGGGGTTTCACCTGGGTTGCAAAGCCTATCTTGCTACAGCACAGACACCGGGATGATATTCAGACCAAGATATCAGCAAGCACAACCTCATTTTGCATAATATAGTTTCATATTTATTGAGCAAAATCTTGCAAGATTTCTATTCAACTGTTTGGGCTTTGGGTGGTTTTTTGTTTGGTTTTGTTTTGGTGGTTTTTGTTTGGTTTTGTTTGCTTGTGGTTTTTTGGTTGTTGTTTTGGGGTTTGTTTTTTTTTTGTTTTGCCTTTTTTTCACTTAGGCTTGTATGCTCTGTTCAGGCTGAAAAACACTTTTGGGAACTCAACCAAAAAGATCTCTCTTCTCCACAGATTTGGATTTCTAACAAAACACAGATGTGTGTCTCATTTGGAAGAACGTCACCCCTGTGTTTCCGAATGCGGGTAGAATCAATTTGTCTTTTGATTTCCAAACACTTGCAACCCTCCAAAATGACCCATTTTTGAAAGAGGTCAACCACCTGTAACACATATTTGACATCAGGTCTTGAAGGATTTCTAATGGCCTATCTGTGCTTTTCCAAGCTGCCTACCAATGCCATGGAGACAAATACTTGTTAAAGATCTCTCTCATCAAGCATACTCATGTTTTTTTGAAAGGTTCTCAATCCATCTGTGAAAATTATACGAGCAGCTCAACTACATATTACTCCCAACTTTTCAATGTTCCTATCATCTTACAGAAGCATTTGACATCAACTGCTTTGATGTGTTTCCATATCTCTATACTCTGATTTTAGTTACAGTCTGATCACCACCTATTATGTAGGAATGTATCTAAGTATATTCTAAACAGTAAGAATTTAAAATCTTACAGTTGTCTTACTCTGTACTTTCTCAATTTCAAGGCATGTTAGATGACCATTAAAATTATTTTGAAATTAATTTACTTTTGCTTACAGTTCTTTCAGGAAATTGAGTTTGGGTTTTTTGTTTGTTTTGTCTGATTTTTTAGTTTGCTTTTGGGTGGGGGTTGCATGTGGGTTTTTTTGTGTTTTTGTTTGTTTGTTTGTTTTTGTTTTCATTTTCATTTTGGTTTTTTTGTTTGTTTGTTTGTTTTTAAATTTTATTCTTATTTCCTCTCTGCTCACCCATCAAATAGAGCCCAGGAATTTAATGAGGGAAAAGAAGCATATAATTGTGTATTCTGTGCAATAGATAGTGCCATTGCACTCTGTCCCAAGAAAGCATTATCTGTTGCTGTGTTTCTACAGGCCCTGCTCTGCCCGCTTTCCTCTACTGAGGACTAACATAGCTGTGCTTCTTGCTGTGTCCTTGCATGGACCAGAGTTGTAGCCTTTCCATTCACCTTCTTGCAACTCTTGCTTTTGAGCAAATTGCTTTCACAGTTTTATGAATGACTCCATACACACCCTGAACACTTGCTGTCATGAAGTAAGGGAAGACGTGTGATCTGGGAAGAAAAGTGAATCCAAGTTAATTGTAAAAGTTTGACATAAGTAAATGATGGTTTAAAAATGTGCCTGTTTCTTGTTAATTTGTTGCCTGGTCTCATTATCTCTGCCATACTCCCTTTCTCTGTTTCCTGCTTTGAGCCTGGCTTGTTGCACCCTTTTGAATCAACACCACAGGTTTTTGAGGAACAAGGTGGTGAGTTAACACAGCACCCTTTGGAGCATTCAGAAAAATGTCAGACATCATGATTTCCCATTCATTTTTCAGTCTCACAGGGCAACTGACTAGACTGCCGTACTTGTGTGCTTCGGTGTCTGAAGGTGACAGAGTCAGGGCAAAGCTTGCTTTCTCCCTGACTCAGACATGGACTTTTCTTCAGGGAGATATTGCCAGAAAGGTGCTAATGAGAGCTAACTGTATGGAATGGAGTAGTGATGCTGGAATCCACCAATCAGGAACCATGGCATCCATCAGTTTGTTTCATTTTACCCATTAGTAGGGAGAGTACCTTCTTTAAATAGCTCTATATTAAAAATTAAAACTATTGCCTAGATCAAAAGCAATTGCCCAAATATTTGTTTATACAGCTGGAATACTCAGTGCCAGTGCTGCATAGCTATATAATTAGCAAACTTTCATTGATGGGTTAAAGACTTGGTGAAAATAGTAAGGAAAAGTCAAGTTGCTGAGTTGCATGAGACCTTATATTTATTGGTTTTAGCTCTCAGTTTCTTCAGCTGAAAATTGTTTGTCTATTGAAATGATCATGCTGATTATGCTGGGACTTTGTCTCTGGGTTGCCTTTTACTACTGTGGTTGGATGTGACTAAAACACGAGTTTTGCCAGGGCTGATGTTGTCAAAAAATGTAAAGAGGTGTTATCCTTAAGCCAGAGTGCTTGTAGTCCAAATGTTTGGCATGGGAATGAGTGGTAAAGAGTCCTTCTGCAGGTAATACCCAGAAGGGCTGGTATGGAAGCTGTAGTCTTCTAAGTCCCAGTCATGCATCCTCTATGCTTGCATAGTCATCTTTAAGGACAGTGTGATGACAGTTTCTTCTGCAAGGAAGGCCAAGTGTTCAAATAAAAATGACTTATGCCCATTAAAGAGCTGGGGAAAGAGAGGAAACAAAGCACTAGGCATTTGCAGCTGACCCCTGGGAAGTCCTGGGTAATATGGAGAAAAGGGACCTTAAGGTTGGTTCTAGGCTTTATTTCAATATGTCCTCTAAGAATGACCATGCTGCAGTCTTCTCGTAGCTGGCCACACATGGTGCAAAGCTGTCTCAGCCTGACAGTGTGCCCAGAAGCAGGTGTAGATGTAGATGCTGGAGCTCCTGGTACTGCTTTGAGTCTTAAATACTTCACCAGGGCGCCGCTCTTCCTATTGCTCTCCGGCTCAGCAGTGCAGAGAGGCTGGACCTGCAAACTGGTTCATAAAACAGAAGAGGTTTTCAAGAGCATCAAGGGGCACTTAAGCAGTTACCTTTCAGCAACACCTTTGAAAAATCTCTTAACAAAAGCACAGGGTCATTTTCAGTTTGGAGTCTGGCCCTCTTTGGACAGCAAAGGGTGTTTGCTAAAAAGCCACCCACCATTTCAGACATGATGCTGCAACCTCTCAACTTGATGAATAATGTTCAACAGTGTGAGTTTTATTATCTTGGCTTTGAAGGCCCCACAGGGCTCCAAGTTCATAGACAAAACCTCCCCAAATACCCAGTGAAAGTGCAAAACCAGAATTATCTTCGCATTCAGTGCACCCCTGAAATTTACTGGCTGTTTATATTGCTAACTGCTACTGCTGGGAGAAGTCCTATAAATAACCTTGACAATGTGTGGAGTTTAGGGAGAGAAGCATTGTGTGAATAACGATCCATTTGTAGCCTAGAGGCTATGTGAGATCCTTGCTTGATATTTCTTACTGTGTTTATCCAGGAGAAACTAACTCTGAGAGCTGTGTAAAAGAAAGCAGGGCATGTTCTCATTAATATTGAGGTGAGGGGTGGTCTGATTTTTTATTATATAGGCAAGAGCTGAGTGTAAATAAATATTCCAGGCCAGAAAACTTCAGTAGCAAACATGAAAGTTTATTTGTGACACATGTGCCATTTTGAAAGAATAAATACAGGATGGATACACCAATTTCTCCATGTGCAGGAGATCCTTCACCCCAGCAGCTCACATACTTTCCTGAAATAGTCCCATATGGTTTTTATTATAATTCTTCTGTGACTTCTGGTTAAAGACCAGCTTGTCAACATGACCAGGCCACCTCAAACAGAACTTACTATATTTTTTTCCGGTAAGAGAAGTAGCCAAGGGAGAAAAAACAGAAGATACAGAAGAGTATTATGGTTTTTTGAGGTTATTTTTTGCTGCACCTCTGAGAATAGAGACCACAGTAAGGAAGACAACCTGGAGTTAAAATAACACAGAGATGGAAAATTAAAGGATTCCCTACCGAACTCACCTATTTTTTAACCACCCTTTTTAAAAGCATGAGGTTCATCTTGTTGTTTGCTCCCTCAATACAGTGTTCTGTCTTTTTTTTGGCTGAACTTCATTCATCTCAATTTCTCAAACCATGCAACTTTTTTTTTTTTTTTTTTTTTTTTTTTTTTTTGATCGGGCACAAAATATCCTTTTTTTTACCTCCTTAGCAAAACTGTTAGTGATGTAGTATAGCAAGCTCTTGTACTTCTGATGCCTCAGGATCTACAAGCACTGTCTCTAAACACTGAAATGGAATGTGTGACCTGAACGTGCAATCATGCAATGAACAAATACCCATATTGCCATGATGTCTCTTTGCATTGAGGTTGAGCGACGGACTTTTCCAGCTGTTTCCCAGGGTTATTTTCCATTAATGAGACATTTTTATGGAGAAAATTTGTTTGGAAAAATTTTTTCTGATTAAACTGCTCACTCTGTCCACAAGCATGTAATATGATGGCTTACAAGAGCTGAGCTCAACCATATGTTTACTCCTTTTCTTTCACATGGTTCCAGTGGTGATCTGTTTCATTCCAGAGTCTTGTTAGTTTATGGGAATGGACTCAAAGAGTCCATCCTGCCTGGAAGATTGTTATGCTTCAATCACAGACCATCTTTCTGATTTTCACATCCAGTATCAGCCCGCTTTGCACCTCTTGAAATACTACAGACAGAAATAACTTGTTCACCAAAACCTGCAAAGTAGTAATAGGAGAAGCAACTGCCCCAAGAGCAGTAGTAGCCAGTCTTGACTGATGGGGATAGGAGAGGTATGCAATTGAAAATGAAAATACTCAACCACAATTCACCTTCTGGCTCCATGGTAACGTGTTGAGCACCAGCAAAACTGCCTGCTAAATTCTAGTGGTATATTCTCCCTTTCTGTGCAGGTGACAAAGGGTGGGGCAGTGCACAGCTGGAGATCTGTGGCAGAAACTGCCCTGATGCTGTGGGTAGTCACTGAGCAGCACAAAATTACTGCTGACAGGCTGTGGATGCTCTGGCCTCTCTGTTTTGTGCACAAGATGGGACTGGGGAGTCCCAATATGTAGGTACAGCTCCTGTACTGATGTTAAATGTTGAGCAACAGCTGACAAGCCATCACACCACGGCCTATCTTGTTTCAAGGCTCTGGGTGCTACTGAAATAGAAGTGAATATTACAGTCCGGTCTCAGTATTCACATAGAGCCTGGGAACCTGGATGTTGAATGTCTTTGCAGTCCAACTCCTATTTTAAGTTACTTCCTTTTTATAGCATAATTTCCAGGTGGGGGGATGTATTTCTGTGCATTGAGTCTCCTGTTTTTCTTCCTTGATAAGAGTTTTAAATAGCATGCAAGAATTGTTTGAGGGTAGGTCTTTGAATTATTTAGAAATTATTTTTTAAATATCTGGCAGAATTTGTGACCTCAGTGTATCCCTTAAGGCCACACTCTAAGCTGGGTGGTGATACTTGGTCACAGCCCCATGCTGGTCCCCCAGTCCCTTGATGTCACCTTGTTCTCATGCTGAATACCCTGCCTTCCCACACTGGAGGGAGTTGCTTTCAAGGGTTCTCTCATGGGTGCAATCAAGCAAACCTGAGCTGCAGGCTGGGACCATGTTGCTCCCCATGAGGATAGTAGTGATCTCTGCCCTATCCTTTGTTTTCAAAACATTAAAAAGAACCTAGGAGTTTATATGAGCTGTTTTACACAAAAGTGAATCTGTATGTTTTTATTAAGTCCTCTGTTTTCTGCCTTTTGAAAAAGAAAGTCTGCAGTATGTTACATCAGCCTAGATTTCAGTACAGTCAGGTCTTTACAAAGAAGCAGAAGGCTGCAGTGAAAAACATGCTGGGTTCTGACTTTGGCCTGATGCAAATCATATCATCTCACTTGTGCTGTTGAGACAATGGTGTGATTTGGCTTGGATATATGCTGTTTCTCTCTGCTGCCTCTATCAATCCATCTATCCCTTAATAACCATCACCTGTCCTGTCACAGAATGATTTTTATCTATGAGATTGTTAGCCAAGGTTCATCCCTTCTTCTGCCATGTTTGCATATGGTCCTTGCAACACATTTTTATTTTTCTCTGGTTTTATTCTTTCTCAAAGCTGCTTTTTCTATTCTTCCATTACATTGCAGATGCATGGATAAGCAGCAGTGTTGCAGAATGTCTTTGTTTTGCTCTAGTTATTTGGTACTTTGAACACAGTGTCCTTATTTATTGAGTCTCTTTTTCAAGGTATGTTCCACTCTGCATACTTTCACAAGGGTTGATTTCATTATTGAGGGATTTTTTTGTCTGTTTGTTTTTTTGTTTGTTTGGTTGGTTTGGTTTTGTTTTTGTTTGGTTTTTTGTTTTGTTTTTGTTTGGTTTTTTTTGTTTGTTTTTCTTCTGGACAAGCATTTCCTTTTCCAGCTTTCAGCAAAGATGCCGTAGGTATTTCATAGAATTGTGGAACAATATAATGGTTTGGGTTGGAAATGACCTTAAAGATCATCTGGTTCCAACCTCTCTGCCATGGGCCGAGGTTTCTGTGTATCTCTATGTTTTTAGCTGTGACTGGCTACACTTCAACCCAAGAGTTTTAACACTTACAGAAACGTCATTTGTGAGGTTGGCACAGAAAGCAGCCGTGAACTCGGTTTATGCTGAGGAACAGATTGTATTGGTTGACTTTTTTTTTTGCCAAAGACAACCACAGGATCTGTACCTGCAGTGGTACAGATTTTTTTTGTTTTTCCTCCCCTCTCTTTGCAGCTTCACAGTGAGACTTTTGTGAGCCATAAACTTCTGGTAAGAATAGCTCTGCTGAACATTTTAATTAGAAATGTCATTTCCCCTAGCAAATGAAACAGATTAGGCATGGCCAGTTGCCAGAAAAACACTGGAGACAGTGGTAGTTCTTTGCACAGGTGGCACACCAAAAGACCTCCTCTGCCAAGCACAGTAGCTTACATAGAGCTGCAGACCTACAGAGCTGGAGGTTGGCTTTTTGTGGAGTATTACAGAGCTCAAGTTATATGATATTTATTTGGGATATGGTCTTGAATAATTTTGTATTGGTAGAGCAGGGAAGCTGAATATATACTTTGCCTTTGTTATGGGAGATATGTATATACTGTGCTCAAATGAATTGTGTCAAACAGAGACTCTGGATACCTTTGCATTAGTTGTAGTTACTTGTCTTTGAACTACAGGTTCATAAACTGATGCTGGAAAAGTCTTAGTGTGTATAGGTGTCTGAGAGCCATAAAGCAGCTTTCCTATTCTTGAATGCACCCTGTCTTAGCACCTCTTTTTGTTATGTGCCAAGGAAAGAACCCTATGTTATCCTCTAACATGCTAGTCAGTGCTACAAGTTTGGAGGGGGAAAGAGAAATTAGATGCAAGCTCAAGAGCCCTGTATTTTAAGCCCTTTCATTTTGCCTCTTCTGAACCACCAGCTGTCTCTATATGCCCTACCAAGTTAGTCTTCCATGAAACCCAAGATAATCATCTTCAGCTGAAAAGGACAGAGTAGGGCCCTCCTTCAAAGCCAGGATTGCTTTAAGCAGGACAAGAACACAGAAGTATTCCTGTTGAAGAGCTGAGCCAAGCTCACCACGTACCCATGAGGTAGGCAGCCCCTCTCTTCCTGGTATAGACCATGAAGAAGAGAGTAATGGCAGCTAATCCTGAAGGAGCAAGCATCCCACATCCATTGGCTGCCCATGGCAAGTCAGACTTGCTTGTCGGAGAGGCTGTAAGAAGGCTCCCATCTTTTGCCTCTGGTGAACTGGAAGGTGGGAGCAGTCAGTACCTGCTTTCCATCTACAGGGATGCTCCATTTCATTGGGCACATAATGACCCCTGCCCCTGGGTTTTGAATGGGAAGGGAGATCGTTCCCTCTGGACCGCAGTAGTTGCCTTGCTCAGGTGAAGGGTGATTTGATTCAGATTCCACCCCCAGTGTCTCACTGATGCATGTAGAAACTCTCTTCTTTCTTTTGCAGCTAAGAAAACAGCTGCAGAAATCAAATACTACCATCCAAATTTCTGAGTCCAAAATATCTTTCATTCAGAACACTATATAAAAAATATTCCTATTTGGGATTATTTCTCTTGGGAAGGGAAAGGTGAAGGGTTTTATTGTGGGTTTTCCTTTTCTATAAAAGAGGAATTAGAATAATATCATAGAAACCTTCTATAAAGAATAGGAAAAATGGTTGAGAATGGAAAATACCAATTGCTGAACCAGGACAGGGGATATGGGAGGAAAAATTGCAAATACAGTAGTCTGAGTATTTCTTTGAAGTCTGACAAGTATCTATGACAAAGAATGATCACAGGAAAATATTTCAGTTGTATTAAACTAACCATTCAAGAAAAGAAATGCACCAGACAATTCTTATTGCTGGGAATATGGGAGAAACTGCCAAAGTCATCAAGCCAAGCAAGGTACATAAATTCAGCAGCGGCTGAACAATTCATTTATAGTAGCAAGAATAAGCTCCAGGTAGAGTCATATTTCTGAGTGTGTGTGTGCGGATCTTGTAGGTTACGTGGTTTTTCCTTTGAACTGGGCAGAGACCATTTTTCTTGTCCTGCAAAATTTTGAGGTTTCAAAACATGTTCTTTTTCCACCCAGGGAAGAAAGCTGTAACTTTTCATCACACTTTCTTGAGACTAAAAATAAAAGAGAGGGAGATATACAAGAGATAAGCGCTCTCAGATATCATGTCTTCTCAACCAATCCTTTCTAAGGACTACCAGCAGTAGCATAAGAACAACTTCCATTTGCGGGGTCTCAAAGATGGCCCTTCCCTACCTTTCTGCCACCATACATGGGAATACCTCAAAATGTTGCTTTTATTCTTTACTTGGAAGTCTTTCATTGAGGTGAACTTTAAAAGGGGACACTCCTGTGCCAGGCTAATGGTCCAGACTTTAATTCTCTCTCTTTCACTTGCTGTTTGCTTCCTGGAAATAAGAAGCTTTTGCTACCAAAATTGTATTTGAAACTGATATGCTTATGCAAAAAAAAATTAAGGTTTCAATTTGTCTTTTTTTATTTTTCTTAAAAATCACCTTTTAAAATAAATATCTGAACACATTCATTTTTATTTTTTTTCCCCCAGTATTTCACTCTGTATCTTTTCTTGAGTGGCCCATATGGAAAGAGGAGATTCTAAATGCATGTGGACCACTTTGAGCAACAGTAGCTGTTTAGTAGAAGGAGGCAAGGACAGACCATAAATGAATTCTTGCCATGCAGATCTGATAATACATTTCATACCTCTTCAGTCATGCTTGGTTTTGTGCTGTATATCAATACACAACAAAACAATTCCCTTTCTTCTTCTTTTTGAGTGTTAAATCTCTGTGTCTGGTGGTCAAGTGCAGAAACTAGTCCTACTCATGAGAAGGTCTACGGGAACAATGTCTTTGGATCAGGGGCCACCAGTCTGGTGTTGCATTTGTTCTGGTTGATACCTTATTGTCCTCTGGTTTCTTCCAAAGCTTTTCTTATGATCTTGCTGCTGTTCTCTTCCTTCTCAGAGCTGTGGGCTTTTTATAGTCCCAGAGGTATCTTCTATATGGGGGTGTAAGCACGTGTGGTGACAGGTTGGTTAGCAGAGCCTCACCCAGGGGACACCTTTGTTTTGCCAGTCTCTGTATGACTTTTTGCCCATGATTCCAGTGTTGTTTTTTTTTTCCTCAAATCATCTTCTTGAGTTTTCTTTCTCTATATACTGTTTTGGTTGGGGTATTTTTGCCATAGAGACAGCACATGGGAAATGCTGGAGATGATTAACACCTACAGCTCTGTTACTAACCATTTTGAATTTCATGACAGGTTGTCATGTATTATCTATGATTGAGAGAGGCAATGCTTTGGGTAGCTTTGTAACTTGCTTATCCCACTTTATATCCTGTTAGATGACCCTGCTGCAATATTCTTTCTCCATCTTCTGTCTTGTCTGAGTACTTTCTGAAATGACTCTAATCAGAGTAGGCTGTGGAGGAATTGAAAGAGCGTCTGCCCGAAGTTCAGCCCTGGTGCTGGTGCTGAGGTGTGTACACCAGTAACGGGATCTGCTGGAATTGGATGCCAGGGTTTGAAGTGTGTCTTAAAAGTGATTTCTGCTGGTCAGGAAGGGGAGTACCAGGGAGAAATGATGAGCTGGGGGAACAGGGTGTTTGAGGGCACGTTTTGAAGGCTGGTCTTAATGGATGGTTTAAGTGGTTTTAATGGATGTTGAGGATTTGCTTCAGAGCAGAAGGATTACAAGTAACATTAACTAAGAGTCCAACGGTGTATTTGGGATGGCTCATTTTAGGGAGTTATTGAGGAGTTTTATTTAAGGATGTAAATACAAGGAAGTGTCAAGAATGGAGACATTTGCCATAGGCTCCTCATATAAATATTTGCACTGAGAGGATGAACTTCCCTGGCTGCTGTCTAAATGATGACATCCACCACTGCGAGAGCACTCTGATAAGTGATTTTGGCACTGCACTGGGGCTATAAATGCTGTTTTCTCTGCTTTACACTGACTTGGTAGCAAAGACATGGGAGACAGACTCAGGACCAAGGCTGTTGAACAGGATGAAAAAGCAAACTGGGCTGTGCAAACATGTGAAACCAAGGGGAATTTTCACTTGGGAGGCTTGGGCCTTATGCTGCTTGTTGCTGGTGACTGCATGTGTCTTGGACATCCTCTTCTGGCATGTCTTGGGGCATTTCATGGCACCATGCCTGGCTTTGGTGCTGTCCTGTGTAAATGCTGGCAATAAGCATGGTCAGAGAGGTGAGTGCACAGATGAGGTGAGATTAACTGTGTACTGTCTGTGCCTATGAATACACTGATCTACATCAGACACAGACTCATAACACTGGAAGAACCCAAAAGGCAACACAGAGGAAGACAGAGGTGTTTCTAGAGGGAGAGAGACCTTATGTAGATGCCAGGTCATTCAGGGCCATCTTGGGCAAAGATAGTACAAGGTGTGAGCTGGGACTCCATCAGGTACGTGTATGAGCCAAACTGTTCAGCTGCCCAGCACCAGGCTCACAGCCCTGCTGCAAGGGAGGCTGCAGGTGGGCACGAGTCATGCCAATATGAAGGACAACCTGGTGCCACCAGCCCACACTCAAAGCCAAGTGTCATTACAAGCACCCAAGGAGCCAGGCAACAAGGGCACAGCATGCATGGGAAGCTGCAAACAAAACATGCAAGGCTGCTGGGAAGTGGTGGCTGATGCTCTCGTTCCTCCGCTGAATAGGAAAGTAAGCTGTAGTTCTCATGTGACAAATGACTGTGTAGACACTGTCTGTCACAACTCTTGTGCAGATGTGGGGAGTTGCTACATGCTAAAACTTCCTTGAATTTGCTTGTGCTCTTTTTCCAGTTACTATTTAATAAACAGATTCAGGTCAAGGTTTTCATTTTAGTTAGCTAAAAATTTGCAGTGTTCTTTTAAATGCTGTTTCAAAAGTGAGTAAATTGTCTTGTTTTTGGAAGCACCTGAACTTCTGCAGTGAAGAGCCATAACTTCAAAGAAGGCACCTTGATTTTTTCTGAATGGTGTCCAGGCACACCGTGATTTACCTGTTCTTGTCAGCAGATGGCTACAAGACAAGATGAGATGTTTGCACTGGAAATTCTAAAATATCCTTCTTTGGGCATAAATTGCCCAATTACTGACCAAAAGTCAATGTGTCCTTTTGGTAATAAACTACTTCTCTTAAAGCTGGAATGACAACCTGTATGCTGCCACAAGCTCCCTTCTGGGATCCCTGGGAAACCTCCCTGGTAGGCTGAAGAGGTCAAATAGTGTGAATTAACATTCTGTAGCTGATGTTGCTTTTCAAGCAGAGCTGGAAAAAACTGCTTATTAATGACATTTAATCATCTCAAAAATGTGTGGACCTCTCAAATAAAAGCACCAACATTCAGTACTCATGACCTCACATGATTCTTCCACTAATTCTTGTCTTTACCTACTCCAAGAGAGAAAGATTTAAGTCAAGACTTGCATTCTTTTTTTCTTTTCTACTTCTATAGATATAAAATGAGTAATTAATCACTCAGAGGTATGAAACTAATGTAACTAACCATCTGACATTGATTTTTGTGGGTTTTTTTGTTGGTTTTTTTTTTTTTTTACCAAATACTTGGCTAGTGTATGTCTAAGAGTATCCTATGGGTTATTTCAAACTCAGTCCATGCTTGTTTTTGGTTGTGGTGCTGTAAACAAAAGCAGAAATCTGATGGGCAAATTGGCTGGAAAAAACAGGCTGTCTGAAAGGAAGCAGAGTTGAGGAGCCATAAGCGTTAAGCTTCAGAAAAGACTGTCAGGCACGTGCAGTGTGACATGATCCAAATGCATTTCATAATGGTTTTATTACTCACCTAATTCACGAGACATGTGACTGACTCTAGCCAAGCTATAAAGCCACCACCCTTTCTTGTTTCCTGTTATCTGCAAGAGAAATCTCATGTATTGTTAATATAATAAGTCAAAGGTACTTCCATCAGACTTCTAAGTGCTTGTCCTTTTTCCATGTACTTCTTCAGGAACCTACCTTGATCTGATGCTGTGTAACAAATTGCTACCTTTTGGGCAAGGAAGTAACAGGTATAAGCTGTCTGTGTGTATGGTGCCTACACATGGATGTCTTTGTGCCTTAGAGGAAGGCACTTGGTTGCTCAAGTGCAAAAAAGTAGTCATCATGGACTAGCATGGGTAATATCCAGCATATCATGTTTCTTCTCTTTCTGCCTTGTAAATGGTAGATCTTTCCTCTGCTTTTCTTTGTCTCAAACAGGTAAATAAGGCAGGCTTTTGCTGAGCCAAGTCATCCTTTGACAAGGTGCCTGGATCTGTTCATCCTGTTTCTATACCTCACAGTGCTGCTTAGAGTCTACCCAAATGTCCTGTATTGCTTCAGTGAATGATGTAGGATTTCTGGAATACCTGATGCTGAACAGAACAGCCAGTCCCATCCTGAGCACGTGTGGAGCAGCCAAAGGGACAGCAATTACTTTGTTTTCCTGCTCCATCAACCTCTGCCTGTAATGATTTAACAAAGGCTCAGCTGTGAAAACGAGACTCTTTGACAAATGGTATTATTCATCATTTTGTTTCTCAGCAACTGGGTAATTGGCTGTATTCTTTTCCCTAAACTTTTCCATTGGTGAAGTCTTTGCCAGGGCACAGGAAGGTGCTCTTGGCTTAGAGTCAGAAGTGTGAGCAAGGAAGTTTCCCTGTGGACTTTTTCTTCTGTCTGTGCTTCTTAATATTTAGATGCATCAGTCTCTCA
Source organism: Formicarius rufipectus (assembly GCA_013399695.1). Lineage (NCBI taxonomy): Eukaryota > Metazoa > Chordata > Aves > Passeriformes > Formicariidae > Formicarius > Formicarius rufipectus. The sequence goes on along the minus strand of VXAU01002357.1, from coordinate 362,157 downwards.
TTCATTGTCTGCTTAATGGCAAAGTCTGGAAATGCATTAAAGCATAGTAATAATTTATGGGAAATGATTAATTCTGGAATGAATGTGATAAATTTCATCATGTGTTTGCCTGAACTCCGCCTGAGTGACTAACTGCTCTGGAAGAACTTTCCAATTGTCCCTCTTGAAAGTCAACTTCTTTGAATTAATTCAGCATCCTCTCTTTTGATTAAGTGTGTGTCAGCTTATTGTTAGTGTGACAGGGAGATATGGGGCTGTTTGTTTTCCTTTTAGTGTTATACAAACAAACTAATTATGACTCACGTACAATATGTGCCCTCAGATCATGATAAGAGACATGAATGATAGAGCAATAACTGTTCTATATGCAGCTTTCTCTCGTGGGTTGAACAAGCAGGAACTGAGTAAACAAAAAACAATACTTTCTTCCTCTAACACCTTAGCAATTCTTTCTTTCCCAGGAAAGCAGTTTTCTTACGAATCTTATTTTATACCAAAATACAAGGAAGTAGATGAAAGAAAAAGACAAGTCCTCTATGCACTAGGCATCACAAGCCCAATCTGATATCTCTTCCTGACTCTGATGTCCTCTTACAGATTCCCTGTTTTCAAATTATTTGCAGTGTGATTTCTTTCTGTCTACAGTAGTAAGATTTATCTGACAGTATTTGGAACAAACATGTATTCATTCTATCCTACCACCCTGGTGCACAGCTTTTTCTAATGGTCCAGAAGCAGAGTCTTTCCTGCTATTCCCTTGTAAAAGACAAAGCATCAAGGCACACAATACACAGAGTATCTTGGGAGCTACAAAAGCATATGCTTCTTTTCTGTTCTGGAAAAAGTATTGTTACTTAGTGCTAATTTCTTTGCTTTTTCTTGCATCTTGCAATGCGTGTAAGATAACAGACTCACTGCAGGGTGTCTGAGTATATGGAAGAAAAATAACACAGGAACTTGCAGAAAGAACAACCAGGTGCGGATGGAGCTGAAGCAGAAATATTGGTGACAGATGTTCTTCCTGGCCTGCTGAAGGAGTACACACCAGACAGCATCTTCATCATGCTGCGTGACATCTCCTGCTTTGGAGAAGTGAGACGTTACATGATGACTTTTACAACTGCGTAACGCTGCCAGAGGAGGTGAGGTTCTGCAGCACCTCTGCCTGTAAACGCCTTCTCCCTAGCACCACTGACTGGCAGGGGGACCATAAAGACAGGGAAGGTTCTTTGGAGAAAACCTGCACCAGCAGATTATGCTCTTGGTTTGTGAAGCTTGGCAGGTACCTTTCTTATTAACACTTTATCCACTGGGCAGTGCATTGTAAATAATGCAGGAACTCGATATTATTTGACCAGAGTAGAAGACGAGACAGATGTCCACACCTGCAGAAAAAGCTCCACTGCTGCATGTGTTGTGCAAGGTGGGTTTTACCTTCCTAAAGAGTCAGGGCTTGTTGCATTTCTCTGCACCCCCATTATCAAGTGGTGTAGATGCCTTAAGAAAGGGGTAAAAAAGGTTAACAAGCACCTTTCTAAACACGCAGACCTTTCGTCTTTTCTTCCAAATCTCTTCAAAGGAGAAACCAAGAGAAGGCAGAAGCTTTAAGAAACTCCTGCTGCTCTAGCTGCCATAGGTTTTTCAATCCCTGTGAAGTTACAGACGTCCTTTGGTTGGTAGCCTCAGCTGCTGCCAAAGTAGAGAATGTAGGCTTATTTTATTTTTTGGTATAAAATTGAAGATTCTGACTTAACAACTTCAAAGTTAGCCTTTATGAGCATTTGTACAGTGTGATCCCTCTGTTTTTCTGCAGATGTTGATGTCAGATGGATTTTTTCCAAAGCATGATTATAAATTTATATTTGCATTAGCAATCCAAAAGCAGAGCTATGTGCAGTTTCTCTCCTAGGCTCAAAATTCCTCTCACACAGTTGGGAAATCTCCTTTTGCTGATAATACCTCAGTTATTTTGCAGGGAACTGACTGCTGAATGGTTGGACTCTGTATAAACAAATAAAAAATAAAAATAAAAAATTTCAATATTAAAGTGGGAAAAGCCAGCAAAGGAGATTGCAACATGGCTCAGCCTGCCTTCACTTGGAGCTGGAACTGAGAACCAAACAAGAAGCTGATTCTTCCACCTCTTCTTATTGCTGTTTCAGAATAGGAAAGCCTTTATCAGTATGTAATATTTTGCAGATCAGCCTCCATCACAAAGACTGTGTTTGAAGCTTTCATTTTTAATTAGGATTTTTCCCTTTTAATGAATTTTCAATTTATAAAAATAATTAAAAAGTATGCATCTCAAAAGAGAATCCTCTTGCACTTCTAAATGGTGTTATTTGAAGATCTGGCAGTAGTTTTTAAAATGAGATATTAATGGGGTTGTGAGAAACTGACAAAAAATTATGAATACCAGAGAAAAAAAACCTCATGAAATATCTTGTCACTACTTTTGACAAAATTGCTACTCAAGACCAAGCAACCACTCATAAGGTAAAAAAACACTTGTTGTTAAAGAAAGGAAAAACAATTTTCCTTGCTCCAAAACAAAAAAAATCATGATAATTAAGATGTTGCCAGTTCACCTCACTGTTCAAAAGTCACAGTTTTGGCTGGAGATGATGCTGCAAAGCAATCTGGTTTGTCACTTCAGTAGGTTGGCTTGGATCATGAAAAATCCTAAACTGGTGCAGTAGAGAGAGAAAGGGAGAGAGCATTAGAGCCTGAGGAAGGAACAGAGATTTAATAACAGTCGTTCATTTGTACAGCATTAAGGCAAGAAAGAGAAAACAAAGGCCCTTCCAGGATCCCCACAATAGTTTAGAAGGCATTTCAAAGAGTTTAGTTGTTCTTTTCGGGATTGCCGGTTGTGACCAACGTGTGGCAAGAGCATCATCCTTGTTTGCCAAGAACAACAGAAAGGATGCGCAACACCATGCTAACATTTACACCAGGTTGACAGGCACGTCCTTGGGGGCTTGATATGAACACTGTCCATGAGGTGAAGTTGGTCTCATTGTTTTACAAAACCAAACCAAACCAAACAACAAAAAACCCTGAAAATAACCATGCCACCCTACTCCCTCGCAAAAAAAAAA